>CM051262.1:73525162-73648162 GCA_027921565.1 Artemia sinica
TGTTCAAAATACAAATGTCAATAAAACGCAGTTGTTTATAATACGCATAGATACCGTTTCTAACTATCCCACAATAAAAAAGTCCTGGTATAATGAGCAAAATGTTATACATCTTATCTGAAAATGTACATTTTTACTACAATTTACTATTCTGTTAAGGAACCATGGTTATGTAAGTGTTTCAAAACACGCTGAACACAAAAGGAAGAATAAATTTAAGAAAAATAAATGAACAAAAAATAAGATGAATAATCGAGACAACTTTAAAATGAACAGAAATTACTATGAATAAATAAATGAAAAACAAAACGATTAAAACTAAAAAATAAAGAATTCCATCGAACGCAAAGCTAACGGATATTTCTGTGGATGAATAAATGAGTAGAAAATAAAATGAATAATCAAGATAACTTTAAAATGATGAAACCAAAAACAAATAAAAAAAATGAACAATTCCATCGGACATAAAGATAACACATACTGCCGTGAATGAATAAATGAGTTGAAAATAAAATGAATAATCAAGACAACTTTAAAATGAACAGAAATTACTATGAATAAATAAATGAAAAACAAAACGAATAAAGCTAAAAAATGAACAATTCCATCGAACATAAAGATAACAGATACTGCTGTGGATGAATCAATGAGCAGAAAATAAAATGAATCATCAAGACAACTTTTAAATGAACAGAAATTACTATGAATAACTAAATGAAACAGAAAACGAATAAAACTAAAAAAGACAAATTCCATCGAACATAAAGATAACAGATACTGCTGTGGATGAATAAATGAGTTGAAAATAAAATGAATAATCAAGACAACTTTAAAATGAAGAAACCAAAAACGAATAAAAAAAAACGAACAATTCCATCGGACATAAAGATAACACATACTGCCGTGAATGAATAAATGAGTTGAAAATAAAATGAATAATCAAGACAACTTTAAAATGAAGAAACCAAAAACGAATAAAAAAAATGAACAGTTCCATCGGACATAAAGATAACACATACTGCCGTGAATGAATAAATGAGTTGAAAATAAAATGAATAATCAAGACAACTTTAAAATGAACAGAAATTACTATGAATAAATAAATGAAAAACAAAACGAATAAAGCTAAAAAATGAACAATTCCATCGAACATAAAGATAACAGATACTGCTGTGGATGAATCAATGAGCAGAAAATAAAATGAATAATCAAGACAACTTAAAAATGAACAGAAATTGCTATGAATAACTAAATGAAACAGAAAACGAATAAAACTAAAAAATGACAAACTCCATCGAACATAAAGATAACAGATACTGCTGTGGATGAATAAATGAGTAGAATAATACATAATAATAATAATAAATAAATGCACAATAATAAATTATATATATAATATTAGAATAATAAGTAATAATAATAACAAATAATGTAATAATAATAAATAGAAACAATAATAAATAAATAATAGAAGAACAACAAATGAGCAGAAAATAAAATGAATAATGAAGACAACTTTAAAATGAAGAAACCCAATACGAATAAAAATTATGAACAATTCTATCGAACATAAAGATAACAAATACTGCCGTGGATGAATAAATGAGTTGAAAATAAAATGAATAATCAAGACAACTTTAAAAAGAACAGAAATTACTATGAATAAATAAATGGAACACAAAAGGAATAAAGCTAAAAAATGAATACTTCCATCGAACATAAGGATAACAAATACTGCCGTGGATGAATAAATGAGCAGGAAATAAAATGAATAATCAAGACAACTTTAAAATGAACAAAAGTTACTATGAATAAATAAATGGAACACAAAAGGAATAAAACTAAAAAATGAACAATTCCATTGAATATAAAGATAACAAATACTGCCGTGGATGAATAAATGAGCAGGAAATAAAATGAATAATCAAGACAACTTTAAAATGAACAAAAGTTACTATGAATAAATAAATGGAACACAAAAGGAATAAAACTAAAAAATGAACAATTCCATTGAACATAAAGATAACAATTACTGCCGTAGATTAATAAATGAGCAGGAAATAAAATGAACAATCAAGACAACTTTAAAATGAACAAAAGTTACTATGAATAAATAAATGGAACACAAAAGGAATAAAACTAAAAAATGAGCAGGAAATAAAATGAATAATCAAGACAACTTTAAAATGAACAAAAGTTACTATGAATAAATAAATGGAACACAAAAGGAATAAAACTAAAAAATGAACAATTCCATTGAATATAAAGATAACAAATACTGCCCTGGATGAATAAATGAGCAGAATAATACATAATTATAATAATAAATAAATGCATAATAATAAATTATATATATAATAGCAAAATCATAAATAATATGATAATAATAAATAGAAACAATAATAGAAGAATAATAAATGAGCATAAAATAAAATGAATAATCTAGGCAACTTTAAAACGAATAGACATTACCACAAATAGGATTAGGCCTACTGTCCCCTAAATCTTCAAAAGACGTCTTCATTGAAAATAATCTCATCTCGCAGTCTGTTTATTGTTCGTCGTGACAACAACAACAAAAAATAATATAACTGGGCTTTTGAAGGTTTAAAAATAAGAGTTGTCAAAAACTAGAATCACCTTATTAATCAAGATTACTGAAAAGAGCTAATGAAAGTAGACTGACTGTTCAATATAAAATGATATTAATTCGTTGAAGTTTAAACAATTCTTACTTTTTTTCAATGTTATAATAGTAAGAAAGAAAGTTTTTTAAGTATATTTTGCTTTCAGTCATACCCAAGTAAGACTCAAAGGTTTAGTCTTTACTTTGTCTTAACTACATACCCCTAGCAGTTTGCAATATATTGCAGATATGCCATCTTAATGGCTTGGATATGTACTTTGGCTTCATATTTTCCTATATATAGAGATCTTGTTATAAATAGAGATATTGAGATATTTCTATAAACCCAATTTATAATTACTTAATATTTAAAGATTCAAATAACATTTTTCCTCAGTTTAAGTTAAGAGCAGTTGAACACATTGTTAATGAAAATCAGGTCTTTATGCAAGCTAAGTCTAACGCTAAGTAAGTAATTCTTGCCCAGTCTAATTGGTGAATGATCTTCCATTTATTCTGGCTTGTTTTATGCTTAGTTTGTTTGATTCAGTGTGTAATCTGCTTTTGTTGAGTTAGCCTATTTTTTTTTTTTTTTTTTTAGTACTGAAGACTTGGTGGAAGGTCTTGTCGAAATATCTGCTTGATTTCACTTCATTTTGTACCGGCTATTTTATTTTACTTCATTTTGTACCGTCTTTCTCGGCTATTTTATTTTATTTTTCATTTATTATTTTTTCTTCTTTGTTCATATGTCATGTATAGCCAGTGTGGTCTTAGGATGTATTTATCTCTGCCCCCTACTCGGAATCAAATTTAGTTTTCTACTTGACCCTCCAACACTGCGACAGAGTTTCAACTGTATCCTCCAAGCTAATCCTTTTAAAGGTTTAAGGAATGGTGGCCCGCCACCCTTTTGTGGGTGACGTGTCCTGAAAAAATTCCATGTACATTCAATTTCCAGGCTGCCGTAACTTTAAAACTGATCAGGAACAAAATGATTTTTTGGTCCCTTTCTGGGCCCCCTACCCCTGCCATGAGTGTGTCAAAATTGTGAAGAAGAAAAACGAGGATATTTTCAGCCTATGAAAAAAGGAAGGATAAATATGTAGATATTTCGGTCTAGTGTCCTCAGAACACAAAAGCATATGAAGAATATAAAAATAAGTATAAAATAAAAACAAAATGAACCCCCAAAACAAAGTAAAAAATTAAAATAGGCCATTTCCAAGCAATGGTGGGAGGGTATCCTCTTACTGTTGCTTGGAGAGGGCCTTTTTTAGTTTAGCGTTTTGTTATCTCTCATCAGAGAGGGTACCCTCTTGCTGTTGCTTAAAGAGAACCTTTTTTTTATTTAGTATTTTATTACCTCTCATCAGAGAGGGCACCCTCGCACCGTTCCTTGGAGAGGACCGTTTTCAGTTTAATGTGTTATTACCTCTCATCGGAGAGAGTACCCTCTCTCCGTTGTTTGGAGAAGACCTATTTTATTTTAGTTTTTTCTTTATCACTCATTAAAGACGGGACCCACTCACCGTTGCTTGGAGAGGGCCTTTTTTAGTTCATTGTTTTGTTATCTCTCTTCAGAAAGGTTACCCTCTCACCGTTGCTTGAAGAGGGCCTTTCTTAATTTGGTGTTTTGTTACATCTTATGGGAGAGGGTACCCTATCAGTTTTTCGGAGAGGGCCTATTTTAATTTAGTGTTTTGTTACATCTTATTGAAAAGGGTGCCCTTTCACAGCGGTTTGGAGAGGGTCTATTTGTTACCTTTCATCAGAGGGTATCTCATTGTCGCTTGGAGATGGCCTATTTTAATCTAATGTTTTGTTTTTTTAGCTTCGTTTTGTTTTTATGTTGTCCTTTTATTCGTATATTTTTGCTCTTTTTTTTGCTTTTGTGCACTGAGGATGGTCGAGCAGAGGTTTAGACCAAAATATCTGCATATTTATCCTTCCTTTTTTCACTGGCTGGAAATATCCTCTTCTTTTCTTCTTCACAGTTTTCTTCGTTTTGTCCTCCATAGTCAGTGTAGTCTTAGAAATTATTTATAACAAGATGCTTGATCGTTCTGACACAGAGAACGATCCCTGAAAGTTTTTAGTCACTGGATCCCCATGATCAGAGATCCTTGCCTTTTTCTTATAAGGCCTATTTTTGGAGAGTTAGCAATTTGTGTCATTTATGACCCTTGTCCAAGGGGCTGTAGGGATCGCTATCCTTGGATACACATTTATTGGACCTTTCAACTGTTCTGAACAAAATCGATTTCTCAGATTTAGTCAGATGTCCTTGGGTTATTGGAAACCATGTAAGAAAAAGGTATGGTACAGGGGCTGGTTGCCCTCCAATTACTTTTAACTTTCAAAGACACTAGAAATTCTATTCTCAATCGAAAGAAACCCACGTCCCAAGCTTATACAACCACTCTTTCGATATGGAATAGCAGGGGAAGAAACAATAAAGTAGTTTTAAATGATTTCTAAGGCAGTGCTAAGCGCTGCCTTAGAAATCAAGATCCAATGGTGTGACTCATAGTTAAATTCTGACTCTTAAGATTAATGACTCCTCCACTAACTCTGACTAACTGGGGGCAAGGGTTGTAAGCTATGCTCCGGGGGCATGTAAGGTTTTTAATTAAGTGCTGGTTGTAAAAACTTTGGAGGAGGCTCATTTGGTTGGAAATTGAATGTTCTAGTGCTCTTTTAAGAGTCAAAGTGATTGGAGGGTACCCCCCCCCTCACTCACACCCTTTTTCGCCAAATGTATCCGTTCAAGATTATGAGATAACAATTTTGTTCAAAATAGTCCAAAGATCATACAGCAATACCCCCAGGGTTGAAACAACCCCCCAGAGCCCGGCAGTAACGGTTGTAAGTTATGCTCCTGGGTCATCTAAGGTTTTTATTGAAACTGAAATCTCTAGTGCCCTTTTTAAGAGTCAAAAGTGATTGGAGGGCAAATAGTCCTTCTCCCATGCCCTCTTTTCCCCAAATACATACGATCAAAATTTTGAGATAGTCTCTTTGTTCAAAAGAGTCCAAAGATCATATAACAATGCCTCCAGGGTCGATACAATCCCCAAGAACCCGGGTGCAAGGGTTGTAAGTTTTCCCTTGGGGTATATGAGGTTATTGTGCAAATTGTAAGTTCTAGTTTCCTTTTTAAGAGTCAAAAGTGACTAGAGGACAGCCAAACCATCCCCCCGCCCCCCTTAACGTCCGTAATTTCCCAAAACACACCCAATCAAAATTATTAGATGGCTATTTTATTCAGCATAGTTGAACGGTCAAGTAATTTTGCCTTTAGGGATGTCAATCCCTCCTATCCCCACAGCCCTCAGGTTAAGGGCACTAAGTTAAGAAATTCTACCATTGTTTACATATAGCATATGTTACTGAGAAAGGTGGCCATGTTTGATCTTTACTTTCCAATAAGACAAAGCGAAGGCGTAACTCAGGAATGACTGAGTATATTAATTTGGAACTCTCACGAAATGATAAGGGAGATGATCTATTTTGCAAAAAGGCAATATTTGCACGGTACTAGTACAAATACTGCAACTACTGTTACCACTACTAGTACTAAAAGTCCTACTTCTGTAGCGAGTACTACCAAGAAAATGAAATAAACCTCTGAGGAAATATTGAGGGGAAAGTGGAAGTAAATCAAAACATATTGTGTGCATACAGATTGTCAATAGCGCGCATCAGCAATATTTTTGGAACGGCTTACCGAATTAAGATGAAACTTCTGGGGCATAATAAGGGAGATGTTCAAATGACCAAATGGCAATATGTACGTGCTACTACTGCTATGAATACTGATGCTTCTACTGTTACTACTACTACTACTAATTCAACATTATTAGCCTACTGCCACTGCTGCTCCTACTACTATCACCGCTACTATGATACTATTATTATTAAGACTAACTGTCTGGAGGTGAAAATTTGACTGAATATTGAGGAGAAATTTGAACTAATTCAAAAGACACTATGTACATGCAGATTGTCAAAAGTGCATATCTCAAGAATGGATTTGACTATTAAGCTTGACCTTCTCTGAGAATACATAAAGGCGAAGATCAATTGTTCAAAGGTAAAATGTGCTTTCTACTACTAATACTACTACCATCGGTACTTTAACCGCTACAACTACTACTAGACTACTACTACTTTTGTTGTTTTTTTTCGTTTTTTGTTTTTTTGTCGCAACTACTTCTAAGGCTAAGAGTATTGAGAGGAAAAGGGGTTCAAAGGGTATATCAGAAATATTTTTGAAACGACTTACCGTATCAAGATGAAACTTCCGAAGTATCTTGAGGGGGATGTTCAACTGACCAAGAGGCAACATGTACATGCTACTACTGCTATTAATACTGCTGCTTCTACTCTTACTATTACTTATAGTATAACACTACTGCTGTTACCGCTTTTCATACTGCTTCCACTAATACTGTGTTACTAGTACTATTAAGGCTAAGCGGTTGAAGGTGAAGATTTGAGAGATTATTGAGGGGAAATTTGAACTAAATAGAAACTCACTATCTGCATGCAGATTATCAAAAGTGTATCTCAAGAATGGATTTAGGTATTAAGTTGGAACTTTCAGAGAATACAAAAAAAGGAATATCAATTGATTTAAGGCAGTATTTGGACGCTACTGCTAATACAACTACCATTGCTGCTTTTACTACTGCTACTACTAACTCCACTAATGCTACTGCTAACCCTGTTAATGAACTCACTCAGACAAATCTAGTGAATTAACCGGAAACTATTTGTAGCCCGAAAGTAATTATTTTAATACGTTTGCTTTAATTGTAATGCTGTAGTTTATCTGCTGATGACGACCGATGGTGTGCGTGGTCAAAATATCCAGATTTCTTTATATATGTTTTCACTGTCTAATAAAAGGACGTATCCCAATTTGAACTTGTATTTTTTCGCTACTACTACTGCTGCTACTATCATTACTACTGCTACTACTACTACTGTTACTAAAGCTAAGGCTACTCCTATCAATTCTGCTACTACTACTGGTACTACTACTACTGCTGCTAAAGCCAAGGGTTTTAAAGCGACAAATTTGAGGAATATTGAAAAAGTAATTCATCTAAATCGAAACACATTAGGCGCATACAGGTTGTCAAGAGGATGTATCAGCAATGCTTTACGAATTTTTATGATGTTAAGCGGAAACTTTCAGCGTGTGTTTAGGGGGATGTTGAAGAAAATCAAAGGTGCTATGTGCATACTTCTTTCTAATGCTACTCATTCCGTGTTGATTTTGGTGTCCCTCAAGCGTCTATCTTGGGACCTGTTTTATTCCTTCTATTCATCAATGATCTTTTTATTGCTGTATCTGAACAAACTAAACGAAGTTGCTGTAGTATTTTGTGATCACAATTTTGTCCCACTTAGTAAGGCAGCTCTAGACCCAGTACTTTCGCATTAGCAGATGATAGTACTCTTTGGTGTTCAGAAATTAAGGAATCTTCCTTTATCATGAGAACGTAGATAGGATCTTTGCTTGGCTCGATGCTAATCGCCTAGCCCTAAATCTCTAAATCTAGTCCAGTTATTTTTTTCCAGATCATGTACTTCTTGTCCTTTGGTTCAAACTATTTCTGCCACTCATGGTGATATAACCCGTCCCCCTGATAGAAATGTTTGATTTCTGGGTATTTTATTGGACGAAAACCTTTCTTTTAAACATCACTCTGCTCTTTTCAAACTTAAGCTCTCTAGAAATCTAGGCGTTCTTCGGAAGCTTCGTCATTGTTTCCCTGGTTCAATAATAAAGATCCTTTTTAAAGGATCCTTTTTAAAGGATAAAGATCCTTAAAGACCTTTCACTCTCTCATTCAGCCTTTCATGTACTACTGTCCAACAGTAGGGCATCAACATTCTCTACTTTTAACCTTCCTTTTTTTAAATTATATAACTGAACAATTAAATTAGTATCTGAGGTGACATTAGTATCAGCATTAATTTATTGAATAGTCAATCCATACATCTTTTTTTCCTCTTGTTTTATTTTTAAGTATTTTCACGGACTCCTCCCTAATTTCTTCAAACAATTCTATCTTTTAAATTCTGAAGTGTGAAAGGAACTTTTTTTATTTCTCTCAGAGAGGGCATGGATATTTTCATTCACAAAACTAAAACCATAAGATCAGATTTTAATCCAGTTTCATATTGTGCCTCCATATGGAATTCCCTATCCATTAAAATTTAGCTATGTCATTCTTATGGACAATTTAAAACAGAGCTAACTGACCACCTCCTCTGCCTATGGAGTTAGTTTTCTCCTCCCTCCTCTTTTTCCCCTCTATCGTTCCTTTGCAACTTTTTTGTGCTATTATTTATTGTGACTGGGGCATAATTTATATGCTTAATTAGTGTTGTAATTTAATTAATGTAGTGTGCTATTATCTATTATTAGGGCTTTTACTTAATGTAATGTTTATTCTCCCACTCTCACAGGCCGAAGAACCTTTGTGGGGGCATAAGTTTTTGTATTTTTTTTTCTGTTTTTTCTTTAAATAAATCGATTGATTAATTGATTGAATACAACCATTGCTACTATGCAAGCTATGGGTATTAATTTGAAGCTTTCAAGGAATATTTACGTGGATATTGAACTAAATCAAAACGAACTATGAGCATAGAGAATGTCAAAAGGGTGAGACAGTACTGTCTCAAGAATGGCTTACATTATTAAATAGGACCTTCCAGGGTAAGTTATTGCGGATTTGAACTAACCAGAAGGGAATATGTGTATACTGCTAATGCTACTACTACGATTGCTTTAACTAATGACGCTAAGGGTATTAAGGTGAAACTCTTAGGGAGAATGTTTAGGGGGGTTTTCAATTGAACGAAAAAACTATATGCATGCAGGTTTTCAAAAGATCATATAGATAATATTGTAGGCAGCGCAGCACTCTCATAGATAGTAATATCGTAGAAACTTTTAAAGTAGCTAATTCGATTGGAAATTAAAAGTTCTAGTGCCGTTTTTTAAGAGTTAAAAATGACTGGAGGCCAAGCAACCCTCCTCCCAGGCCCATTCATTTTCAAGACACGTCCAATCAAAATTTTGAAATTGTCATTTTATTGAGCATAGTTGAACGGTCCAGGAACCATGTCTCTATGAATATTGGGTATGTCAACCCCTCACAGTTGTGCAATTTGTCCAATAAGCTTTAAAGCTAAATGTTGCTTTAAAGCTAAATCAAAAGGCACTGTATTTATGCTGGTTTCCAATGAGACATCTGAGCAGTATCCCAAGAGCGACTGAAGATATTAAGTTGAATTTTTCAAGGCTACTACTACTACTACTTCTGCTCGCACAATTTAACTAAATCAAAACAGTGTAACTATATCCAGGTTGTTAAGGAACATAAGATACAATTTTTTGTGAATGGTATTAAGTTTTATTTTTCATGTCAGTTTGAGGAGGTATAAAACTAAATTAAACAGTAAAATGTGTGTCCAGATTTTCCAAAAGGTATATGTTGTCAAAAATTGTTGACGAATTTTCTCCTACATGCAAATAGCAAGCCAAACTATGGATTCTTATAGAGAAAAACCGAAAAGGTTTAAAATATTATTTTCTTTTTCAATGAAAAAGACTGTGTCAATAAAAAACCAACAGAAATTAATTTAAAATTTGTTTCCACAAAATAAGTTCTTAAAAGAAAAGTGAAGAGCTCCACTAAACCAAAAATAAAGTCAAATAATCTTCCAAGTGTAAATCTACCGTAAATAACCATCAATAAATAAATAAAAGCCTAAACGAACAGAAATTACAATAAATAACCGACTCAAACTCAAAATGCGCAGAAAATTAACATGAGAAGGGCTGACTCCCCCCCCCCCTTCCCCCATGTCTTCTAAAGACCTGAAAATAATTTTGTTCTTTGATGAAAAAAAATGAATTTGGATTGACAGTTTAATATACATATTAACGTGAAAACATTTAAAATGTATTTAGTTTTCTATAAGTGCAAATTATATTCTGGTTTTCCGGGGAAATGTCAGCCCTACTCGTGTTCATTTCTGCTCGTTTTGAGTTTGACCCGGTTATTTATTGTAATTTCTGTTCGTTTTTGGCTTTATTTATTTATTGACGGTGATTTGTGGTAGATTTACACTTGGAAGATTATTTTGCTTTATTTCTGCTCATTTTTGTTCTAATGAAGCTCTTTACTTTTCTTTAAGAAACTTATATTTTGGAAAAAGTTTTCTAAATTAATGCCTAGTAGGAAGTATTATGTATGTAAGGGTATTCCTCTTATTCAATAAAGGGTTAGGTATTATCTTCTTTGAAGTATCCTAATTATTTGTAATTTTTGTTCTCTAGAATGATATGAATTAAAAAATCGTTTATTTATCATCAAACCCAACCAAGGGAAATGTTGCTTTCCAGAAAAAAAAAAATCGAAGTGAAAACTTTAATATGAATTTTGGTTGAATTTGATAATAACCAAACATCTTCTAATTCAAATCATTTTAAAGAATACAAATTCTAAATAATTAGGGACTTTCATAGGTGAACATCAAAAGCATACCTTTGCAAAGATTGTGTCATAGTCACAAAATAAAATTTATTTATAAGTATGTCATGAGAGGGAGGGGGGGTTACCAATATAATTCTAGAAAATTTGAAAAAATTACATCTTTCCTTGATCGAAGCTCCTAGAAAAAGTTTTGTTTGCGTGCACGTATGTAATTTGATTGTAATGTATTTTTAAACATGTATTTTTTAACTTGGTTATTTTAAGCTATTTTGTACATGTTTTCACGTTTGAGTTGAAAAAATAGATCTTATAAAGGTGATTTTTCATTTTACTCCCTAGTTGTGAGTTTTGTGGCAAATACCATCCAAGGAATGATTTGTCTTTTTTGACTTGTAGATCCTGGGACTTCTTCTGGCTCTTCTTCTAACTCGACCCTCCAGAGAAACTCTGGAACGCAACGGAGGTCTACCCCTTGTTTTTTCATTGATCCAGAGCCTTCCCCTGTGGCAATTGATGGACAAATATCAGACAAGAAGGAACTACCTCGAAAAGGAAAAAAAAAATCAAAACTGAAAAATGTCGGAGAAAGTGAATGCTAACACTCCCACTAAATTAGACGAAGATGAGAGGAATCGTGCTGAAAAAATGCATAAACTAAAAAAGTTGGCGCGAAAGCGCTTTGAGTCAAACCCATGTTCGACTCTTAAAAACATTCCGACCGAGCAGCTTGAATTGCTTGAGGTCGTTACAGCCAACCTACCTACTACCGATTCTCCTAGCAATGTACGTATTTTTTTTCTTCTGTGTTTACTCACAGCTGTTTTATCCATGTGTTTGTGCTTGATTTCCGTATCCGTATGCATGTATTCTTTGTATCCGTGTATTTCCGTGTATTCTTGTATCTGTATACACTAATCCGAGCCTCGCGAAGTGAGGATCAGCGGTTTGTTACCTGAATTAGGGAATAATTACGCAAAAAATTCGTCTTTAAGCCTCTAAATTTTCACAGTGAAAACGTGGGCGTGAGCTTCAGATGAATATTATAGGGCACTTTACATGCTTTTGGATGTTCTTCACCCTTTTCATGGGTGACTCATCACCATTAATCCCTCCCTTCTTGTCCCACATGCAGATGGGGGACAGATGTGCAGATGTGCTGTCTTTTAATGCATCTTTCTCTGTGGTTCTTATTTACTGCACAGCTCTTTTGTTCTTCTTACTTGATATAATAGTGTTGGCCAACTTCCAATTTCAGTTTATTAATAATATGATCTACACTGAGTTATTTATACCCAAAGTCATTAATTTAGGTGGGAATGGAATTATTAGAAATAACATAAAATATTTTGTTTTTTTTTGGAAAGTAGACAAAGCAGAAGCTTAGATAGGATGGGATTGTGGAGCAGTGGTTGCCTGTAGATTGGATCTGGTGGCTTACTACTATTGTGCGTTTACAGTAGCATTAGCAGAAACATTTTTTAATACTGTTGCTAAGTAGGAAAACTTTTGAAGAAATTAAAATATTTTGAATAGATTTTCAATTCGACAGGTTGAATCTTGTTATACAGCTATATAAATTACAAAAAGTAGAAACGAAAAACGCATGAACGTAAAGTGAAATATCGTAATAACGTAAGTGAATGTAAAGCAAAATAACCTGGCAAATACCAGGAGGCTTGTACAAATTTTGGCTATAGGGAAGGAAAGGTGCAAAAAAAGGTACTTGTGCACTAATTGGTACACACCGCTATAGACTTTATCAAGGAAACCAGACACAAAACCCGCTAACGGGTATTTGCAATAGAGAAATGGAATGCAAAGCGTGGTTTTCATTGCGTTTAAAATATTTAAACTGTTGTTTTTTGGGGTTTAGGGGGGGGGATGTACCACGTTAGGTTAGGTTACGTATTTAATATATGATATGCTTTACTCTCTCCCCCCCCCCCCACCCCACCCCCAATGTGCAAATATATAGCCCAAATTTGTTTCTAAACTATTATATATTCATCCTATTTTATTTTTTTTATTAGCATCAACCAAACTTGACTTCTTTCGTGTGTACCATTTAGTGCACTAGTAGCCAAAAAAATATAGAGAAATATAATGCTACAGCTGGCTTCTTATCTGATGACAGAAGTTGCTTAGAATGAAAACCAGGAGTGGTTTTCCTGGAAAACCACTTACTGGAAAACCAGTAAGTGGATGGTATTTACTAAACGTTGGTAAACGCGAATCAGCACACACCCCGCTGGCTCTTTAATAACGAATCAGTTAATGCAGGAAAGGCGGGGTTTCATTCTGCAATAGTGTCGGTTGATGGAGAAGCAAGAGACAGTCAAAAAAATATTCGTAGAATTACGCACGAAAAAGAAAGTTGTTAACCTCAACCGATCAATAGAACCAACGCTGTATCTGATTTCCTCTCAGATATATTGGCTTCATGCCCTTGCCACGTCATAGTCACATTTATCGATGAAGAAAGCCAAATATCATGAATAACAAGGCAATTATCTTGATTTTAGCGTCACACTTGTATTTAAAAAGTAAAAAATTAAAATTGCAAGAAATTAGTTTAAAGAGTTTTTACCAACAGTAATTTGTGTCCACCTGTTCTCTACTAATACGAAGTCTTTTAAACTTTTGTCAGATTCCTCTCCCAGATACAAAAACCGCTGTTCTAAGTTTCCATCTTTTCTAGTTTTAAAAAGTATGCCTTAAATCTTGACTGTGATTGGTCAGTTAGGAAATTTTGCGTTTCAAAGTTGAACAATATTCAACTCGAGAAATTACGAACGGCAAACGTAATTGGCGCTTTAGTCGTGCATAATTTTGATTTTATCGACAAGTGTGACTATAATCTGGCATGGGCATCAAAGCGCACGAATATAAGTATCATCAAAGGAAATGCTAATTAAATATAAATCCTGGGTAACTAATTATCGGCGCTACCCTGAAATTTTGAATATGGGGCGTGCAAGTGCTATCAGGTTTTTTTTTCTACCAAGATTCAACAAGGAATATTATTTATTTTCCTATTTGTAAATATTTTAATATCCTCTTGTGTCTCTTTTGAGGGGGGAGAGGGTTGCAATGCCCCTTCTAGAGCCTGTGTTACTCAATCCCTTCACTAGAATCATGTTAATACCACACTATGTAACAGACGAGTAACTCCCCCATTCTCTGTCTTGGGGGAGCTATACAGGGTTTTGATCGACATTGAACGATCGACATTGAACCTCTTGCAAATCTTGCGTGACTTGATAAAGGTCTTTTCTACTGAAGCACCAGATTGAAAATTCCAGATATGTGCTGTCGTAAAATGTGCTGCTGCTGCATTGACAATCTAGATCATCAAAATGATGTTCCGCTAACAATTGCGATCGTGAGTTCATAATCTGGTTTGCAGATCTGACGCTTTGCTGGAAAGCTAGATCGGTGATTCTGATTGTCTATTTTGTTGGATCTTCGGTTTGAAGTTGCAGGTTTATATATTTTGCTGATTAACAGTTCACAATCTGACAATTCAGTTTTATGAACTATTTTTTATAATCTTGTTTGTTCAGCTGATAATTCTAAATCATATCTTATGAATCTAGTTTCTGAATGGAAAAACCATTAAGCGTAATGGAGCAATTAGCCATTAAATTTTGATTTTTTTTTATGAACACAAAGATAAAACACCAAAAAAAACATTTTACCATGGGCTCTAGAAGGTAAATTTAATATATAAACGTTTTTTTTATGGTGATCAAGTCCACTACTGCTGAGCCCCTCGTGGAATAAGTCAGGAAAAATACTATTTACCACAGGAAAAATATGGACTCATTTTAAAATCAATGAAGCACATTTTTCCCAGTACTAACTATCTGATTGTTCACACGGTCAAACTGTTATCATGTGTAAACAAAGCAGGCATCAGTTTTTGCAAAAAATAGCCAGTAAAACTAGATAAAAGAACAGAGAATAGAAATGACGATTCTCCTGAAAGGTGTTTCTTGTAGACAAAAGATGAAATAGCAGCAGATGCTGAAGTAGTTTTGACATTGTCAGTGTCAAAGCTGGTGACTGAATAATTATCCGCTCTTCTAGGGCAATGCGATGAGGTCATTTCAGCATTTGAAATTGATTAAGGGGATTCAATACCATAAAGAATCAGCCTATTTCGTCCACTAAAAAAATTTTTTGTTTGTGTGGCCAAACTGTTTAGTATTGATTGGGTGGTCTTGCCATAACTTGTAGAGCTTGGATAAGCGATCCGAATAAACGGCAGAAAACTAAAATCCAACATCTACTTTCCCATAAATCTTAGATAAACCATGTTAGAGAAACTTATATCATTAGGAAGTGTAAATTTTGTTTTTTCGATCAAACGGTTGTCCCTAAAAACGTTCTAGCATACATGTTAGGAAAGTGCTAAAAATCACCTCAAAAATAATGCCATTTGGTCAATTTGACAGCTCTTCGAATTTTTCGTCGTACAATCCGCTTTGATTGAAAACTTTGCTGACACAATTCCATTGTCGTTTCAATCAAATCACAAATTGTGAATATGTTTTAATGATAAGTAGTCTCCTGGTAGAATCCATTAATGGACCCTTTGCCTTTGACACAGATAGCCGATATTGAGGCTCGCAAAATTATGTTTAAGGAAGCAAATCCTCTTAAAATACCCGTTTCAGATTAACTATTATCTTTTCTTCCTGTGCCTAGTTCTCCAGAGTTGAAAAAAAACTCAAAAAACTTTTTCGCCTGCTGACCAATGGTCTGCGCTGCACAGGTACCGATCTCCTGTCTGAATGCCTTTGGCCGGGAGTGCAGTGCGTGGTTGAGGCAAACCATTCGACACTTCCCGTGTTTTCCCCACAGATTTCTCCAGGTACCCATTTAGAGCGGGGTCGACTCTAGCTGAGCTTACAGAGTCACACCATTGACCTCTGTTTCAAACCAAATAACCAGCAACCCCAGGACTCGTCTCCAGAGTTGACTTCTTTTTTTTATTGCTTTCATTTTAGCTGCCCTTGTTCTTTATAGATGGAATTTCTCGGCGGAAATGGTTTGAACATATTTTCCCAATAAGTATAGAAGATGAATCCTTATGTTAAGACCTATTTAGGTCATATTTAGAACTGTTCTAATAGGATTTGAAGAATACTGCGGAATATTTTACTATATAATTAAAACTAATTTTTTTTATCGCAGGAATTAAAATAGTTTTCAAAAATATACAGCGCATGTTTTAGTTGTTTTTACTTTTTTATAGCAAGTGTCCCATGCTGCGAAAATTTAACTAAAATAGCAGTTGAAGACCCTGTTATATTTTTTTTTTTAGGAGCTATCTGAGATAGACCCTGAGAATGACCCTGGAGAAGAAGTTCTTGGTATCCTTGGTAAGATGTTCTTTTATGGTATTACCACATACTTGCGTTAATGTGGATCTTCCCACGCCGGCTGGCGCATCTGGTAGTACCATTACTTGCATATTCCAGTACAACAATGAAACTGGCACGTTCCATCAGTGGAATCAGTGAACCATACTGGCACGCAAAAGAAGATAGAAAAGTGAATCTATTTAAGATTAATCTGAGAGACCCCCCCCCCCTCTCTATTTTAAATGAAAAATTGCTGAATTCGGGCCTGAAATACGAATTTTTTTCATGGCTCGCAATTTGTGACTGAATGGGTCATTTTCTTTTTACTTAGGGATGCTTTGGGTTTGTTTAGTTTAAAACGATGACCTACCATATCTCATTCATTTAAACAAAAAGTTAATAGGTCAAAAGATGCTTGGCGATCCTGTTAGTGACGTCTTTGTAGTATTAAATTCCATCCCGAAGTTTATGGGCTTAAACTATACTGGTATGCAAAAGAAAAGGAGAAATGTAATCATCAAGATTAAGCCGACAGACCCGCCCCCTTTTTTTTAATGAAAATCGGCCTAATTTGGACCTGAAATATAATTTTTGACACAATTCATCGTTTGAAAATCCCAACTTCGCGCGACAAGTCCTTCAGATCAATATTGAGGGGGTAACTTCCCCACAACGTTCCTTTATTTGAAGGGGTATACTTGGACAAAGCAAGCAACATGGGTGCTGAGGGGTGACATATTCTCTCTTATCGCAGAAGCATTTTAAGTCACTACGACTACCGATACAGCCAGTGAAAAAAAATGTCATTATTTACACCGAGACTTAGTTGTCCTCGATGAAAAAAAGTCGATGGAAGTTCACAAAACAGAATGAAAGGATAAACCTCGAATATAAAAAGTCAGAATGAACAGTTACCTTCTCAGATAAATGGGCCAAATGAGCATTGTGCGTTCAACGATGCAAGGAATTGTAGATTTCATCTGGTTGTTATAGGGTTGCATCTTTAAGTTTAATTTGTGCGGAGTTATCAGGTATTGATTGATCAGTGTTGAGTAATGGTGTTAACTGATGTTCGCTTGAATATGTTTGTAACTGTAACACAGTTGCCCCACTGCTAATTAGTACTTCTCAATTTTGGTAAATATCAAATTATTTTCATTTGAACAATTAACTCAAAACACAGAATATTAAGTTCGCGCAATTAGAAAAAAGAAAATTATTACTAATTTATTACATGTCAAGAAAAGCAAAATATAAAAGACGGAGTATATGCGATAAAAGAGAAAAAAATAAAATATACTTAAACCCGATACTGTAGCGTCACTAGTTCACGAATAATTTGATGGAATATTATCAGCATTAAATTTTATAATTCTTGTTTCGACAGCTTGGAAGAAGTCTCTAATTTGTCTTCTTCTTTTAGAACAAGGGTGTTTTAAAGAGAAAAGGCATGCGGTAAAGAGAAAAGTTTTTCATTTTCTTTTGCATTTGCATCTTCTAAAGTATTTTAAAGGGGGGGCCCTTTGCTTAATTCTTTGGGGAGATGATGTTCCCCACGCTTCGTTTATGCAGGTGTGAAGGCTAGTTGTCACTGAACACCAGATAATAGGTCTGGTAGGTGCTACGTGGTGTGGGCATTAAAAAGAGTCCGAGTCGGTGTCACTTCTGTTTTCAGTAGAGACGTATTATCCTCCCCCCCCCTCTTGATAGACTTACCTCAAATTAATAGACTTTCCCACAAAAACATCTTTTAGAAAGACCTTTAAGCTAGTCTAATCTTTTATATTTATCTTTGTTAATTAGCTAATTTAAAGCATAAGAACAAATGTAAGGGTTTATGCTCGGACACATTTATTGTGAATATTTCAGCTGTGACGAATCAAAAGACGTTATTTAACAATTGTTTTTTTTTTGCAAAACTTGGATTTACAGCCAACTCCGTCTGAGTATGCTAGCTCTATACTTTGGCCTGACGTGTTTTCTCTTGTCTTATTCGGTTTTCAAAATATTTCAAAATCTCTATTTTTCCAAATGTCTTATGTATTTTTTCTATTTAACGGAAATAGTCGTGAAATAGATATTTTTTAGTTTTTTCGTTCGCCCATAAAAGCATGCACGCTCGCTCAATATATATTGTATAACCTAACACCTTCTAGGTTACCCCTGTGGATATGGGTTTGACGTTTTTGTTTTAATCTATATTTCTTGATTTTATGCTGAACTATGATTTCTGGGCGTTGTTTAATCGTATTGAAGCCTAACTATTTCTACTAATCCGAATAGCAAAACTTCTAGCTGCTAACCCCTATCAAATCTAAATGTAGTTCTTATGATGTTAGATTTGTATTACAATATCCTAGCACTTTCCCCATAAAAGTTCAATCGGGTACGGGCACTCAGAACCATAATTGAAGCAGTTGAGGTGATTTCTTATAAATTCCGTCACCTTGCTTAGGAATCAGGCTGCCAAAATGAGATTTATAAACCCTATCACCCCCTCTCCTTCCACATAGGCTGGATCAGGTGTTATCCATAAATAGGAAAAATTATGAGCCTGTCTCTTACTTCCCACAAAGTATAGTTGGGGTGGGATGGGGTCGACGTCTCCTTCTTGTATATGTGCTTAAGTATTCAGGACCCTTTTTTCTTTTTTATAACAGTATTGGATCGATCCTGTAGTCGGAGAAGTTATAGTTGGGACATGAACTGCTGCTTCTGACTTCGCTCGGCTGAGTTCCTGTAACCCCATCTCCAAGAACTCACAAAGGACGGATTTGTCCTGGTGGTCCCTCCCTCCCCCCCCCCCCCCCAAAAAAAAAGAAAAGAAACATAGTACATTAGCTGTTATCAAGTTAGGTTGAGATTGAACTCACTCTTCTGGTAGATGCCCTGATGATAAAATTTAGGAAACCCTTCCTCAGCAGAGTTCGGATCGTTTTTATGCCACGACACGGAAAACAGCTCTCACTATCCATCAATTTCTGTTAAATCCCGTTCTTGTTGGTGTCCTGGTAAGAATAACAATTAACAATTCACCACCAGTAACACCTTTTACCTCTTCTTTCCCAGTAAGGATTTAAAAACCACCCCTCTCCCCTCCTTCTCGACCTGTTTAGCCAGAGGGATAGGGTTATTGCTTAACCCTAAAAAGCATAATTCAGATGTCACCTCTTCCGTCTTATCGATTTTTATCTATTTCTGGAAACCCCTCCAGAGATAAGGATTTTATCTATTTCAGGGGAGGAGCCCCTCCCCTCCTAAAGGCTGGATCAGATGCAAACCCTATCAAGGCGAAACTAGAACAGTTGACCTTTTCTCACTTTAAAAGCTTGGTTGGGGTCCGATAGCTTATTGCTGTAGATGTAACACTCCAGAATTTAGGAACTTTTTCCTCCCTTCAAAGATCAGATTGGGTTCTGACACAAAAATCCGATAACCACTGATTATCTGATAGCTGCAAGTGTTCTGATGGTATCTTCTTATTTCATAAGATATTAAGTTTACTTAGTTTGCTATTAATCATAATTGTTGCATTAATTTTACTTTTCCCAAGCTTCTTTATGGTCCGACAACCCCTTTCTGAACCTGATTCTGACAACCCTAAGTCTCTCATCACCATAAATGTTCCATATCGGATAAAAACTCCCAAAAGATACAACTAGAATATCCACTCGTATTTCCCACTTAGTTCCGTGGGGATCCTATCGCCGGCTTTGATATATCTTGTGATTACAAGAATTTAGGAACTTTCCCCACCACAGAGGTCAGGATGGGTGTGGACAACTGGGACTAAAAACACAACTAAGACGCATATTCTTGCTTCCATCTAAATTTAATCGAGCCAACTCCTTCATCTGGGGTCCTGATGAAAAGAAGTTATGTAACCTTTCTTTTCTCTCCTCTTACGAAGGTCAGATCAGATCCTGGTAACCAAAAAGCGTAACTATTACATTAACTGTCAGTTTTGACTATGTTCGGCTAAGGTCTAATTACTCTTCGTGCTAGCCTCTGGTAGCATGAATTTAGTGATCCCTCCCCTACAGAAGTTGCTTTATGTTTGAATCCCCATAAAGCATAACTGGGCACTAGCTCATCTAATAAAGTTTGGTTGAGATATAACCATCCGTTCTGGTAGATACCCTAAGATAGCCTAGATAGATAAGTAGCTTAAGATAGATAATTACCCTAGACACCCTAATTACGTGAATATAGGCAGCAGTGTTACTGCACGAAGCAATTAGTGATAATCTAGGGTAGAAACCAAGATTATTTCAGATTATTTTTATCATTCAGGGGGTGCAGAGCCAGAGACCGTGCCAAAAGATGAAGATGATGATGAAATTGAAGTAATTATTCCTTCACCTAAGCCACCCCCTCCTTTAGTTGATCTTGACGATCCAATGGAAGAACTTCCCAAGGAAACCTTTGAAACTGCCACTAGTGATCCTACTGAACCACTTGATCCAGTTCCAACCCAGTTCCAGTTCCCTGATCCATCTACTGAACCATCCCATAGTACAAATCCAGTTCAGCATTGTAGAGTTGGTGAAACAAGTATTTCCGGAGATCAGAACGTTGAATTAGTGCCTTATCAGTGTAATGAAGATCCTGGTGCGTGTACAAATGCTGATCAAGATTCTGCTGAACCTGGTGAAGAATCTCAAAGAGTTGAAGAAGGTAAAAATCATATTACTTCTTCTATTGTTATTATGTGCATGGCAAACTAATAAAAGAGCCGTCCTAGCCAAGTGGTTAGCGCTCCGGACTTGAAATCCTGATGTCAGGGGTTCAAGATCTGGTGTCGCTGGTTATTTGGTATGGAACGGGGGTCAATGGTGTGACCCTGTAAGCTCAGCCAGAGTTGACCCAGTTCTAAATGGGTACCTAGAGAAATCTTTGGGGAAAACGTGGGAAGTGGCCGATGGACCACGAATTGCACTCCCGGCCGAAGGCATTGAATCAGGAGATCGGTACCTGCGCAACGCAGACCTTTCGTCAGCATGCGAATAAGTGTTAAGTAAGTTTAAACTAATAAAAGACGAAGACCTTGGTGCATCACGGAAACTGAATGGCAAACAATCACGGAGATGCACGGAAACTGAATGGCAAACGCATCACGCAAATGCATCACGGAGAGGGAAAAAGTTCCATCTGGTGCTACTCGGATAAATTGTAGTGTTAGTTATATAATTCAACAGAGAATTGTTACTTGTGCCTTGCTCTAACTTTTGTCTTTTTCTGCTTTTGCTATACACTTGCCCAAAGATTAGATAAAGAACATCTTTGTTGCTATTTTTTCAAGTTAGCTTGTATTTCGCATAGGTCTACTGGCGAAGCCCCGACATTTTATATTCAATAAAGAATAATCTAAAAATTAAAGCACCTGAATATTTTTAGAAACCTTCAAACCAAGCCTAAAACAACTAAGACTTTTATTAAAATCCAAAATTTACTCAGGTGTGTTTCTGAGAAAAAAAACGCAAAATAAAGTTACTCAGCTAAATCACAGCGTTAATTATATAATCATAAAGAGAAATGTTAGATGTGCCTTGTTCAAACTTTTGTCCTTTTTGCTTTTGCTGCACATTAGCCCAGAGATAGAACAAAGAAACCACTTTGTTTCCCATATTTTAAGCTAGCCTGTGTTCTGCATAGGCCTTGTAGCCAAGTCCAAATGATTTTATATTCAATAAAGAATAATCTAAAAATAAAAGTACCTGAATATTTTCCGAAAGTTTCAAAGCAGACCCAAATAAACTAAGACATTTAATTGAAATCCAAAATTAAATTATTGGAATTAATCCTGTTTCATATATATTTTTATACATTATTTATATATATTATTATTATATATATTTATTTATATTATTAACCTGTCAGTCCCGCTAGTAGTTTTTTTTTTAAGTTTTCTTTAAGCTAAGTTATGTTACTTAAAGTTTCTTTAAGTGTCAGAATTTCTCTCTGGAATCACAAAAAGAGATAACTACTTTGCTTGCAGCCCCCCTTCCCTCTCCGTTGCGGAAAGTAGCTTGGCATTAATTGTTTTAAAATTCACAAGACTATGGTATATATAATATAATTGTTACCGTGAATGTCCGACATTGGTAAATGTCGACATTCACTGGTGAATGTCTGAAATACCTTTTTTCTCCTTGGACTTAGTGAGCGTTGCCAGTCAACTTTTTAGTTTTATGCAAGGTTTGATCGCGACAGGTTAGGCTAGGTTGTGTTTTTGACCCATTTCTGAGATTTATAACCCAATTTAACCTAACTTTAAACTTTTATCATCAAAGTTTGCATAAGAATAAAAAAGCTGATTCGTAAAGCTAAATGAATCCAAACAGATAAAAAGGAATTTCTGACATTCACCGGTGAATCTTGATATTAACCAGATTTCGGACATTCACAGTACCGTAACATAATTATAAATTAGTATAACATATATATTTATTTTTCAGCATTAAAAACAAATAAGAACAAAAGTGTAGAGATTATATATAATAGAAACATGTCAAACAATGGCGTATTTGTTCTAAGAAAATGGAAGAAACTATATCCAATATTGGGGATTACTTTCTTAATTCCTCAAACATTTTTTTATTGTTTCAGATTTGTTGGGATTATATAATAAAGACAAGTTTCTATTGTATAACTCTCAAATAACGTTCAATAATTTATAACTTTATTGAAGTAACTTTCAAAAATATTTGAAGTAACGTTGTAAATTTAACAGTTTCAGAAATTTATCGTTTTTCTGCTTTGATAGCAATTTATTCCAAGGAATTATTTTATTTAAGCTAAACAATGTAATCCCCAACTTATATTAAAAAGTTTTTTTAGCATAATAGATTTGAAAAAAAACTTGAAAATTTAACTAATGTAAGGACAAGACATAGTGGAGGTGGGCGACAACGCAGTAAGTGTCAAAGAGGACGGTATCGATTCTAGAGTTTGAAAGGACAACCCCAGTAAGGCCCTCTACAGTGAACGAAAAGACAAACCCAAGGGCTCATTAACACCTACTATGTAAAAAGTATTAATCAGAGGCAACGCTGTTGCGTTGCCTATAGTAAAGGCCATACGGCTCCAAATGTTTTATTATTATTTATTTTTTTTTTCCAGAGGCACTTCATATGGAAGGGTCGTCGGAGAAGCTTCAAAGGGGGCTCATTCGATTGGTAATCGAGAGTTCTAGTGCCCTTTTTAACAGTCGAAAATGATTGGAGGGCAACTAGCCCCCCCCCCCCTCTCGCCCATCATTCCCCCAAAGACATCCAATCAAAATTTTGAGATAGCCATTTTGTTCAGCGTAGTTGATTTCCAGATAGAAAATATATTTTTGAGGAGGATACTCCCCCACAACCCTCAGGGCAAGGGTTTTAAGTTATGCCCTGGGGGCATATAAGTTTTTATAGAAGGCGTTGTCGTAGAAACTTCAAAATATTCGATTGTAAATTAAAGAGCTAGTGCCCTTTTTAATAGTCAAAAGTGATTGGAGTGTAACTAGCCCCCCTCCCCCCCCCCACGCCCATCATTTCCCCAAACACATCCAATCAAAATTTTCAGATGGCCATTTTGTTCAGCGTAGTTGATTTCCAGATAGAAAATATATTTTTGAGGAGGACACTCCCCTACAACCCTCAGGGCAAGGGTTTTAAGTTATGCCCTGGGGGTATATAAGGTTTTTATAGAAGGCGTTGTCGTAGAAACTTCAAAACAGGCTCATTCGATTGGAAATTAAAGGGCTAGTGTGCTTTTTATAGTCGAAAATGATTGGAGGGCAACTAGCCCCCCCCCACGCCCATCATTCCCCCAAACACATCCAATCAAAATTGTGAGATAGCCATTTTGTTCAGCGTAGTTGATTTCCAAATAGAAAATATATTTTTGAGGAGGATACTCCCCCACAACCCTCAGGGCAAGGGTTTTAAGTTATGCCCTGGGGGCATATAAGGTTTTTATAGTAGGCGTTGTCGTAGAAACTTGAAAACATGCTCATTCGATTGGAAATTAAAGGGCTAGTGCCCTTTTTAATAGTCGAAAGTGATTGGAGTGTAACTAGCCCCCTTCCCCCCACGCCCATCATTTCCCCAAACGCATCCAATCAAAATTTTCAGATAGCCGTTTTGTTCAGCGTAGTTGATTTCCAGATAGAAAATATATTTTTGAGGAGTACACTCCCCGACAACCCTCAGGGCAAGGGTTTTAAGTTATGCCCTGGGGGCATATAAGGTTTTTATAGTAGGCGTTGTCGTAGAAACTTCAAAACAGGCTCATTCGATTGGAAATTAAAGGGCTAGTGCCCTTTTTAATAGTCGAAAGTGATTGGAGTGCAACTAGCCCCCCCCCCACGCCCATCATTTCCCAAAACACATCCAATCAAAATTTTGAGATAGCCATTTTGTTCAGCGTAGTTGATTTCCAGATAGAAAATATGTTTTTGAGGAGGACACTCCCCCAGAACCTTCAGGGCAAGGGTTTTAAGTTATGCCCTGGGGGCATATAAGGCTTTTATAGAAGGTGTTGTCGTAGAAACTTAAAAGGCTCATTCGATTGGAAATTCAAAGGGATAGTGCCCTTTTTAATAGTCGAAAGTGATTGGAGGGCAACTAGCCCCCCCCCCACGCCCATCATTCCCCCAAACACATCCAATCAAACTTTTGAGATAGCCATTTTGTTTAGTGTAGTTGATTTCCAGATAGAAAACATATTTTTGAGGAGGACAATCCCCCACAACCCTCAGGGCAAGGGTTTTAAGTTATGCCCTGGGGGCATATAAGGTTTTTACAGAAGGCGTTGTCGTAGAAACTTCAAAACAGGCACATTCAATTGAAAATTCAAAGGCATAGTGTCCTTTTTAATAGTCGAAAGTGATTGGAGGGCAACTAGCCCCCCCCCCCCCACGCCCAACATTCCCCCAAACACATCCAATCAAAAATTTTGAGATAGCCATTTTGTTCAGTGTAGTTGATTTCCAGATAGAAAATATGTTTTTGAGGAGGACACTGCCCCAGAACCTTCAGGGCAAGGTTTTTAAGATATGCCCTGGGGGCATATAAGGTTTTTATAGAAGGTGGTATCGTAGAAACTTCAAAAAAGGCTCATTCGATTGGAAATTCCGAGGGCTAATGCCCTTTGTAATAGTCGAAAGTGATTTGAGGGCAACTAACCCCCCTCTCATGCCCACCTTTTCCCCAAACACATCCAATCAAAATTTTAAGACAGCCTTTTTATTAAACGTAGTTTTAAGTTCTGGAAATTAGGTCTTTGAGGATTACAACTCCCCCAAAGCCCTCAGGGCAAGGGTTGTAATTTAAGGATTCTCCGAATCCTTCATGTTATTTCTTATGGAAGGGATGCTTGTATAAACTTTAGAGAGGGCTCATTTGATTGAAAATTGAAAGTCCTTGTTCACTTTTTAAGAGTCAAAAGAGATTGAAGGGCAACTAGCCCCTCTCCCTCCTCCACGCCTTAAATGCATCAGATAAAAATTTTGAGGGATACATTTTGTTAAAATAGTTCAAAGTTCCGATAACAAAAAACTCCGGTGTCGACACAGCCCACCTGGGCCCAGGGATAGGCGTTGTAAGTTATGCCCTGGGGCATCACTTATTAAGGGGGGTTTATAACTTATGGTAAGGGGTTTTGTATGGGAAGAATACATAGGAAATCTATTATAATTATCCAATTATAAGGTTAAAATACATACTCTGTGATAAATGCAAAATTGCTTTGGCACACAAATTCCTATTAAGGTCAATTCCAAACAGTCGTGATCCCTTTGTGTCAGCAAGTGAAATGGTCTAAACCCCCTTATTGGAACTATTTTTTCAATACATTCATTGTTGTCAATCGCTGTCCACAAGTCATGCAAGCTGTCTATTGTTCATATATAAGGTTTTTATCAAAGAGGTAATCGTATAGACTTCGAAAAAAACCTCATTCGATTTAAATTGAAAGTTCTAGATCCGTTTTTTAAAGTCAAGAATAATCGGACAGTAAGCACCCCCTCCCCATGCCATAAAAACTTGAAACTTTTTGCAATCAAAAACGAACAAAAATTAATTAAAAAAAACTTTCCGAAAAATAAGTTTTTCAAAGAAACAAGAGTTTGGTTAACTACAAACAAGAGTTTGGGTATCGTCTCACTGCAGAAGCCTAAAACCTATTGTGTCATTGGCGCTTTACTGAAAACGAATTATATTACAAATGTTTTCTTTTGTACTTAATATTGAAAATAAATATTAAAATTACAATAAAATTTTGAACTGATGAGCTTTTAGCAATTAATATCATTATGCATCAAATATTCAGTTTAATTTATTAGTTCTTTTCAAGATTGGTCAAGACAAATATAGTTTCACTACAAGCAAAATTTGGATACTGCCCCCTTCTTTAACTGTAAAAACCTAAAGCCTTCTGCGTCATTGGTGCTTCACTGAAAACGAATTACTCGTATATTACAAATTTATTATTTTCCAGTTACTACAGCATTGAAAATGAAAATAAAAATTATAGTGAAAAAAAATCTTGAACCGATGGATCTTTCAACAATTAATATCATTATATATCTAATATTCAATTTGATTTTGTTTATACTTTCCAAGACTGTTCAAGACTAATATAGTTTTGCCATTTTTTTTAACTCTGCCATTTTCTGTAACTAATTGTGTTAGTTTGTTATGAAAACATTCTATGGCTTCTGGGCATTTCTATTTGAGCGGAAAACTGCACCTGAAACTTTGTGGAACATGCATTTTCTTGCATGAAACACCAAAATATAATAAAATGTCAAGTTTCGGAGTGTTCCACTACTCGCAAGCAAGTGCCATTGGTATTTTTGAATCCGCATGGTCAATTTAGGGGGTAGAGGGTAGGCTAATTCTCGTAGCAGCCCCATTCCGTCGTGGTATGGTTCACATTTTCAACACCTGGCGTCCGGACTATCATATAATCTACCAAGCATACAACTACCCCAAATCAGTATCAATAAATAAATGAAACCCAAAACGAACAAAAATTAAAATAAATATTAGAGTCAAACTCAAAACGAGCATAAATTAATGTGAGTAGGGTTCAAAACCCCTATGCTTTCTAAAACCCAGAATATAATTTGTACTTTACTGAAAAAAAATTCAAATGAGTTTTCTGAAAAAAAATGTGCATTGTCAATTTAATATACATATGCTGATATTTATTCCCTAAAATCTTAACTAATTTTTGATTTCTTAAAGTTACAAAAGTGAAAATATTTCAAAGAATTTTTTTCAGTAAAGCGCCAATGACGCAGTAGGTTTTAGGCTTCTGCAGTGAGACGATACCCAAACTCTTGTTTGTAGTTATTTTTATTCGATTCAAACTTGATTTGCATATTCAATTTAGGTTTCATTCGTTTTAAGATTTATTTATTCATTTACATTAATATATATTGTATGTTTGTTCGCATTGATTGTTTATTTAATTTCTGTTCGTTTTAAGTTTCATTTATACTTTAACAGCAAAATATTTGTTTTCGTTTTTAGCTTGATTTTCATATTCAATCTAAGAATTACTCGCTTCAAGATCTATTTATTCATTTATATTATTTCTTGTTGTATGTTTTTTGCTATGATTGTTTATTTAATTTCTGTTCGTTTTGGGTTTCATTTATTCTTTAATAGTAATTTCTGGTCGTTTTAAGTTTGAATTTTAACAGGTATTTGTATCTCCTGAGCTTAAGTTTAAAATGGCCTTTACTTTTCTTTGAAAAACTTATTTTTCGGAAAGTTTTTTTTTAATTAATAGCAAGAAATGAACAACTTATTTTGGATTTCTTATTTTGGGCACGAGCAACTCCGTCATCGGATATACGCTTTTAAAAGCTCTTTAAGTGGCAAAAACTCTCAGGCTCAAACGAAGCAAGTGAGAAGCTGTTCATGTTAAAATTTCGTGAGATTTCTAACCAGCTATAAAATATTAGAGAAGGACTCTATCATTTTTATTTATGTTAGAACTAATGGATTATGTTTGATTGCTATTTATGCTAGAACCATTTAAGCTATTTTTTAAGGTATTAGAGTATCAGTTTTTATGATGTGTATAACAATTACGCAGCCATAGAAAATGTCCCTCTTGTCTCCCTCCTATGCCACGTCGTTGCATGTGCAATTAAGGCATTAGAAAACTGTTCTATTTTTTTGTATGGCTGGGGGTCGGGGGGGGGGGGGCCGATAGGGGTTTGTTAGTAGTCTACTGTATGTGTATATATATATATATATATATATATATATATATATATATATATATATATATTATATATATATATATATATATATATATATATATATTATATATATATATATATATATATATATATATATACTATATATATATATATATATATATATATATATATATATATATATATATATATATATATATATATGTATATATATATATATATAATATATATATATATATATATATATCAAAACGTCTTTGATCTCAGTACATAATGCAAATTGGGAAAAGTTATGCTGCAGGTATAGAGATTATTTGGTTAACAAATTTCACTGAAGTACTTTAACCTCAGTTAACTTCAGCTATAAAATATTAGAGAAGGACTTTAACCTCAGTTTCACTGAGGTGCGAATTTCATTATGAGGTGCTTTAAGGAATAATTTTTGTTTTCCCCATGATGTTTTTATCGAACCTACGGGGACGTCATGACATCAAGCTGACGATTGTCAGCGGTTAGTAGACAAGCGACAATGACAATTTATATATACAAGCCTGTCGCGTAGCCGTCCCGGGGCCCGGTACAAAAAATACGTGGCTTCATATTTTTTGGGGAAAACTGGCATCCCGGGATTTTCTGGCCTAAAAAAAAACGATCTACATAGGTCAAGAGTTTCATCAAAATCTTTATTAGTCTTAATTTTGAGGGAAAAAAGCCTGCGAGTTACGTCATATTTTCTAGCATATTTCAAGAGCATGCATAAGTCATATTTGCCTCAGTCGTGGTTGTATCGTTTTTAGTGTCTATGATGCAGGCAAAAAATTACACAAAAAATATATGATTTACAAGAAAAATCATATGATTGATGCCGTATTTATAAGTATATTTCAAGAGAATAAATTATATCATTCCCCCCGTCCTCATGAGTGAACGTATCGTTTTTATATCTATGGCGCTTGCAACATTATAAAAGGAACAGAGCTAAGTATATAAAATACCAGGTGTAATTAGCTTATTTACAAAAGCCGTTTTAAGAGTTTCATAATGCCTGGAGGAAAAATGAACAATCTAGACCATCAGATGTGACAAGACCAATCCGAGCAGCTAAGGTAAAGGGTATTGAAAAAATGTCTAAAATGATGACAAACGAAAACGAAGAACGAAGAAATATACGATTAGAATACTTGCATCAGCAATAATTACAACGAGTCAAAAATAAAAGTGAAGAACAAAGAAATATGTGGTTGCAAGACATGCGACAACGAGGAGAAGAACGAATCAAAAATGAAAGTGAAGAACAAAGAATTTTGCTGCTAGAAGACAAAAGACAGCGAAAATCAGAACAAATCAAAAATGAAAGCGGAGAAGAAAGAAATATTACGTTATTCCGATCACAATCTTCGACGCCAACAAAATGTAGGGCAAAATCCAGTCTTTGACTTAACTTGACTTAAGTCCCATCCGTCCTTGAAGGTCGTCTTGGGGCCTCTTTCTTCGTAACGGCGTGGATGTGCCTTCTGTATGCTTCACGGTCTTCTGCTAGGCGAAGAAGGTCCGAGAGGCGGTGAGGTGCAAAGTTTTCCTTCCACCTTTTTGGGGGACGACCACGAGGACGAGAACCGTGAATTTGGCCTTCGAAGGTGATTTTTGGGAGACGGAACCGACTCATCCGTTGTACGTGACCGAGCCATCGAAGTTGCTGGAGCTGGATCTTCATGAGAATTGTTTGTTGTACTTTAAGGCGCTCGAGAACTTCGAAATTTGAGATTCTATCAAGGTAAGTTATCCCGCCGATGCGGCGGAGGCTCTTAGTTTCAAATGCTGCAAGTCGACGGTTGTCATTTACCTTCAGTGTCCATGTTTCACATGATTAGATTGCGATGGGGATGATCAGGGTATCAAAAAGTCGTGTCTTAAGCCGCAGAGACAAATCCTTGCTTCGCCATATGGGCATAAGGGCCTTGAAACTGGAACTCGCGAGGGCGAGACGTCTTTTAATGTCTTTTGATAGACTGTTGTCGCTGGTGATCAGACTACCGAGGTAAGGGAACTCGTCAACCCACTGGATACTCTCTCCATTAATTTTCAGGTCTGGCTTAACTGTATCCTGTGGCTTACGTGAGCAGCACATAGCCTTTGTTTTTGATGTATTTATGATCATTCCAAAAGAACTAGTGGCTTCGAAGACGTTGTTAAGCACGGCTTGTAGATCCTCAGGTGTTTCAGCCATTTCGTCGATATCGTCGGCGTAGGCTAGCTTATCTATCTGAACACCCCCTATATGTGCGCCACAAGTTGTCTCCACCAGGGATAAGACTGCTGTGAGGAAAAGGTTGAACAGCTCTGGAGACAAAAGGCATCCTTGAAGGACACCTGCGGAAGTCTGGAAACTGTCAGTGAGACCTTCACTAGTCATGACACGACTCCCAAATTTTGAGTACATATCCTTGATAAGATCTACTAGGTTTCGTGGGATTCCGTAATGGAGGAGGATATGCCATAGGCCATTTCTCCAAATAAGGTCAAATGCTTGCCTAAAGTCGATGAAGAGCTGATACAGGCCGCGACCGAATTCCAGATATTTCTCTAAAATTTGGCGAACAGTGAAAATTTGATCAACGGTCGATCTCCCAGGGCGAAACCCGGCTTGGTATTCTTGGATGACTAAGGATGACACGGCTCTGATCCGTTGGAGTATAATTCGGGTGAAGATCTTGGCAGTTTGACTTGTTAGGCTAATAGGACGGTAATTATCACATACTGCCTTTGACCCCTTCTTGTGTAGTGGAACAATTGTGGCTTCACACCAAGAAGTTGGGAAATGACTCTTTTGCCAGGCACCGGATACAATCTTGTGGAAAAGATCTATAAGTGGTTCACACCGGACTTTCAACAGTTCTGCCTGTATCCCGTCCGGGCCAGGGGCCTTGTTAGTCTTCAGCGCTTGGATGGCATCATCGACCTCAGAACGGAGAGGAGGTGGGCTGGGATCTGAGACAGTTACGGGCAAGAGGTCCAGGACAGCAGAGTTTGGAAAGATATCAGGATTAAGCGTTTCTTTGAAATGACTCCATCCATCTCGATCGGATACCTTCTGTGCTTTGTATCTGAGAGCCATTTTTATCTAGCAGTGTACAAGAACTGAGGCTTTTCTTGCTTGTTAGCTCACGAACTCTCTTATACATGAAGTATGAATCGCCTCTCTTAAAATCAGCCTCACACTGTTCACATTTGTCTTTAATGTAGGTGCGATGGGCTCTACGGGTGGCTTTTTCTACAGCAAGCTTCAACTGCTTATATCTGTCCCTGCTCTCTCTGTCTGACCTGTTATTGTTTCGTTTCTCAGTACATAATAAAATAATTTCATTTGGTTATCCAAGGCTTTTTATCACCCTTTTTGGTTCCTAGTGCGGACATCGCTACTTTGCTCATGATCTTAGAGTAGTCTGTGACCAGTTTATCGATATCCTCTTTAGACAGAGTTACAGGAATATTAAAAAGAAGGTCCGATATTTGAGTAGACAGTTCATCGATGTAGATTTGGTGAGTTTGAGGGTCTTTGAGAAGATGTGTGTTGAAACGAGCGGGTCTATTATTCAGCTTTGCGTAAGATTTCAGGCGTATCTTTAGTGCAGACATGACCAGGGAATGCTCGCTGTCGAAATCGCCACCTGCGAGGGTGACAGTATCTAGCACAGATGATTTCCACCGCCTAGAGACGAGCACGTAATCAGTAAGATTACGGGTTTTTCCATCCGGCGAAGTCCATGTCGCCTTACGACGTTCTCATGTTTGAACAGAGTATTGGTAATGGCTAGATCACTGTCTCTGCAAAATTCAATGAGGCGTTCGCCCCTCTTGTTAAGTCGTCCAAGGCCAAATTTACCCATAACATCTTCATTTCGAGCAGAATCGTTACCAACAATAGTATTGAAGTCGCCAATGACAACAATAAGGTCTTTTTAGGAACTGCGTCAATTAGGCTTTGCAGTTGAAGGTAGAAACTGTCAGACTCTTCATCTGGTTTGCTGCAGTCAGGAGCGTAGACTTGTATGATCGTGATGTTGATCGGGGATCCCTTCATTCGTATCATAATCAACCGTTCTGACACAGGCGTTACGGAAATCAGGGATCTTCGTGCCTTAGTCGACATCAAAAAGCCAACACCTTGGCGATGGACGCCATCGGTTCTCCCAGACACTATCAGACTAGTGTTGCCGATCCTTTCTTCGCCGGTGCTAGGGAGATGTGTTTCCTAAAGTCCCACAATATCCCATTTATATCGGTTTAGTTCATTTAGGACAAGATCTATTTTGCCTTGTTTAGCAAGCGTCCTAACGTTCAGGGTTCCAACAGATAAAATCAATTTAGGAGAAAGCATAGCCTCCGGGTTTGGAGTTGTCAACATTGTTAAAGGGAGATTCTGGGTCGTCAGTTCGTCGGTTGTCCCGGACGCGGTAACTTCGTCGGTTGCCCCGGACGCGGTAACTTCGTCGGTTGCCCCGGACGCGGTAGTATTGGTTCTCGTTCTTGATCGTTTGTACTTCATATTTTATAGGAAAAGAGGTTTCTTGGCTAATTTCAGGACGGCGGTAAGCCACTCCTCTCCATCCCTAGCAGGGGCCGGCTATATCTACTACCGATAATGCGCCCTTCTGGCGTCCTGCATCACCTGCAATTTTCCCATTGCTGGGAGAAGGTTTGTGACTGGCGGGACGTATCCATACGCCGATGGGCCCTGCCCAGTGCACATCAGAGGGTCCTTCCACCTCCTCCGCCTGAACTTATGGCCCCCAGACGTGGGTGCTCCAGCTATATTTCAAGACCCCCAGAGACCGGGTCCTCCCTTGGTCCGCGCCTCCCTACCGGGATTTACCGATTAGTTGGTCATTTTTTTTACTGATTTGGTTGATATTACTATTAAAATATTTTTCTTCTGAATGAGACCGATATTCTTCCATTGTTTTGGCGTAATTTATTTCCATCGGCCTATTTACCTAAAAAAAAATCATTATTTTACCGACTGGCTGAAAGTATTGGAGCCCCCCTTTCCGGCAATACGTGACGCCCCTGTAAGAAACATTTTTTGTTTCATATTTTGTGTCCATTGCACAGGTGAATTAACGCACGTGGAAAAATTTTTTTTTAGGTACGGTATTTTAGTTGATCATAACCATTTCGATCTTACAAAATTCATACTTTAAAATGACGACAATGAACACCCCCCTCCCCCAAAAATAAAAGAAGAGCAGTAACAATTTCTAATGAAAACATAATTGCCACTGATAGCAGAGTTTCTACTATGAAGGAATATTAAATCTATATTGTACTGTTTCCTATGGGTAAATTCATCCTAACTAGTTTTCAGTAATACGGTTACTTAAATGATAATAATAATAGCAGTAATAAAATCACAGTTGTGGCAATTTTTTCAATTTCTGCGCCTGAAATTTGAAAATTTTGATGAGCAAATATGTATAGAAAAAAGAAAAAGTTTGGTATCCGAGTTAATAGATGCTGCAGAGAAGAAACAAGCACCAAATAAATTATTTTTCATGGTGATTATAATTAGCATAAAAAAAACAACATCCTTTTTTGAGTACTAATAAACATGAACTAATTCTAGTTAAAAATAACTTAGAACCCTAGATATGGGTTTAAAAGAAAGCAGAGTCGAGGTCGGGGTATCTAGGCCTTTCATTACCAGTACTGTTTAGGTATGGTAAAGATATTTTCCGTTTTTTTTTGTGTTTTTTTTTTTAAGTATAGAAACCAATTTTTGGTGCACAAACATACTGTAGTTACTTAGTAGTTTTAGGATTTCCGCATTGTTTGACACGGCGTATAACAAAACTTAATCTAGATACCTGAAAACTACTCAAAACAAATAGAAGAATAAAGGATTACAAAGTTACGAATGCTAGACAAACCAGGGTTGACAATACACATTCTCTTCAAATCACTATATTGAGCAATACTGGTCGTCTCAAAGAGGTCCAAAACATGCATTTTCAATCGGCCAAAAATGCATAAAACTCGCCTATTTCTATCCATGACTGGTCAAGGGATTTGTCTGTATAATAACACCATGCATTGGTGATTCTTCACCGTTATTCTGTCCCTGATTTTGACCACCCACTTGGAAATCAAAAGCACTACTACCAAAATACGAGGGTGAAGAAACACTCTGGGGTAGTCCACTTAGGTTCGCATAAGCCGGCTGATTATGGTATATCGGTGGTTCGGTTGTAGGAATATATGGGTCCATTGGTAGAGGCCCTGGTTGCGAGTAACGTGACCTCGCTTGGGGGTGGGGATGCCCAATCACTCGTTGTATAGTTGGTCTCTGGGGGTCACAATCCATAGCTGTGGGTATGGCAATATTATACCCGGCGGCTGAAGTGAATTGTAGAAGCTGTACTGGATCAGATCGAGCTCGACTTGATAATCCCCTACCAATACCTGGTGCAGGAGAGATCGGGAGATAACTTTGATTCATAGTGGAGACGGCTGACGAAAGAGATCCAGGCAAGCCACCAGAAGAGGTTACTTGAGTCAAGCTGGTGCCAGAAGGAACGTTGGAAGGTCCTGGCTGCATTCCCGGAATTCCTTGAATATCCATCGCTGGGCTAACGTTCGTGGATCCACCTACACCAGTATTCGTTCCTTCGTCAGAAGTTCTTTTAAAGAAATTATGCTGTAGGGCGTAATAGGGAGTAATACGAGTTTTCGGATCAAAGTCCAGCATTCTCAATATCAGATCTTTGAATTTAAGATAGTCCTGGACTCCATGCCCAGGTTCTCCAAGTCTTCTTCCACCTGGACCTCCCGTCTCCACTCCTATTGTATCGTGCAATCGTCTTGTGCCAAGAGGTTTATATTTTTTGCCGTCTTTTGACTTTCTAAGAACATAAGAGCCATCTGGCATCTTGTCAAAGTATTTTCTGGTTTTAGCGGCAGTATCTAACAGCTGCTTAGGGGGCATTCCGAGAACTTCTACGATTTTATTCATCTGATCGATCTCATTGGTCCCCGAGAAAAGCGGTTCACCGGTGTGCATTTCGACAAGTATACAACCTAGTGACCACATATCAATGGCCAAGTCGTATGGTATCCCCAATAGGACTTCTGGTGATCGGTAAAACCTCGACTGAATGTACTGATATATTCTTTGTCCAAGCTGACAGGAGCTTCCAAAATCGACAATCTTAATTGCAGATCTCTTCGGGTTACATAGCAAAATATTCTCTGGCTTCAAATCACAATGTATTATTGACAGCTCAGGAGTCGCTAGGAACAACAGGGTGGTGCACAACTGCTGAGCAAATTTTCGCGTCAAATTTAATGAAACGCCACGGAAATTGGTGTTTCTAAGCAGGTCGTACAGGTTGTAAGAAAGTAGCTCAAATACGAGACATAAGTGATTGTGCCACATAAAATGACGGTTCAATCGAACTATGTAATATTTATTTTCTAAATCTGCCTTGTTCATCATTTCAAGAAGTTTGACTTCAATTTGCGCTTGACTAAGGAAGGGCTTCGTATTTTTTATTATTTTTATTGCAACATGACATCCTTCTTCATGATCATACGCCTTCACGACCTGGCCAAAAGATCCTTTACCAATCAGCGAATCGATTTCATATCTATCCAGGAACTTTTCCCCGTGTCGAATAATGTAGTCATGATTATCGTCATCAAAACCATCATTATAAACTTTCCTCTCTTTTTTCGTCGTGTGACTCGTTGAAGTATCTTCAGCATGAACTGGCTGAGCTCGCCGCTTCTTTTTTGCATAATACATCTCGTTTATATGCTTATAGGTTTTTAAATGTTTTTTCATACTAAAGTTTATTCAAAGATGTTCGATTATTGCAGCAAGTCCGATTTCTAACAATGATTTCTACTAAGCTGTTAAATTTTGGTTTTCTTTTTCAAGGTTTTGGAATTGTTGTAATCCCTTGTTAAAATATATACAGATATTTTTGCAATTACCAGCGTTTTATTCTTTAGGCAATTTAATGTCTTTTCATACAGCTGTATATTCAAAGATATTTGATTATTACAGCAAGTTCGATTCCCAACAACGATTTCTACTAAGGTTCAAACTTTTGGTTTTCTTTTTTAAGGTTTTTGAATTGTTGTAATCCCTTGTTAAAATATATACAGATATTTTTGCAATTACCAGTGTTTTATTCTTTAGGCAATTTAATGTCTTTTCATACAGCTGTATATTCAAAGATATTTGATTATTACAGCAAGTCCGATTCCCTACAACGATTTCCACTAAGGTTCAAACTTTTGGTTTTCTTTTTTAAGGTTTTTAAATTGTTGTAATCCCTTGTTAAAATATATACAGATATTTTTGCAATTACCAGTGTTTTATTCTTTAGGCAATTTAATGTCTTTTCATACAGCTGTATATTCAAAGATATTTGATTATTACAGCAAGTCCGATTCCCAACAACGATTTCTACTAAGGTTCAAACTTTTGGTTTTCTTTTTTAAGGTTTTTGAATTGTTGTAATCCCTTGTTAAAATATATACAAATATTTTTGCAATTATTATTTTTTTGCTCTTTACTCAAGTAAATGTCTTTTCATACTGCAATCTATCCAAAGATATTTCGTTACTACAGCATATCCGATTTCTATCAACGATTTCTACTAAGCTTCAAACTTTGGTTTTATTTTTCAAGGTTTTTGAATTGTTGTAATCTCTTGTTAAAATATATACAATCCCTTGTTCATTGTTATAATCCCTTGTTAAAATATATACAAATATTTTTGCAATTACCAGTTTTTTGCTCTTTACGTAATTACATGTTTTTTCATACTAAAGTCTATTCTAAGATGTTCGATTATTGCAGCAAGTCCGATTTCTAACAACGATTCTACTAAGCTTCTAACTTTTGATTTTCTTTTTTAAGGTTTTGGAATTGTTGTAATCCCTTGTTAAAATATATACAAATATTTTTGCAATTACCAGTTTTTTGATCTTTAGGCAATTTAATGTCTTTTCATACAGCTGTCTATTCAAAGATATTTGATGATTACAGCAAGTCCGATTTCCAACAACGATTTCTACTAAGGTTCAAACTTTTGGTTTTCTTTTTTAAGATTTTGGAATTGTTATAGAATGTATACAAATATTTTTGCAAATACTAGTTTTTGCTCTTTAAGCATGTGGCAACGTCATTGCAATACTGATGTATATAAAAATAACGTCACTCACATAAATAGCTTTTTTCTAAAATTAATATTCTTATATTACAATTACTATATAAACTATATTACTATATAAACTACAATTACTATACTATATAAAAATAACGTCACTCACATAAATAGCTTTTTTCTAAAATTAAGACTATAATATACAATTATTGCTCGTTTATAAAGATAGCATATGTATATATATATATATATATATATATATATATATATATATATATAATATATATATATATATATATATATATATATATATATATATATATATATATATATATATACATATATATATATATATCCATGCCATGCGGTGACTTTGAAGAATAAGGAAGCAGGGCCGCTTTCTGGATAATAAAAGGGGGTGATGCTTTATAAGGAAAATAAAACACATAATTTGTACTATTTGTGGCGAATATTCACTACAGAAGGTAAGATTGAATAGGCTCTTTGGTAACAAAATCTATTGAAATTTGAATTGGAGCGCAAACGTAGAATTGCAAAAAAGATGACAAGTATCGTTCTTTGTTATAGTGTGGAAAAGTTTATTTCCGCATTAGAATGAAAGAAAATGAAACATAAAAAATGAAAAGCACCACATGGAGAAAAGTAAAACACAATCCAAAAATAAGCAATTCCTATACTGCTGTCTCCAAAATCTCCAGGTATGCTTTATTCGGGAGTTGGTAAGGTATTTTTTGTTTTTCTAGCAACTGTCAAAGTAAAGAAAAACGTTTTTAGTAGATTAATGCATATCATTTTATGACAGTCTCTGGTAATGTGCATTTAGCCATCTTACGGAAAGGCCGAGCAGCCGTCGGACATTTTAATTACAGATTTACAATATATTAGTGAAGGGGAAGTATTGTTCCCCACACTGTTCATGACTACACGCCATTGCTCTTGTTTTATTACCTTTTTCTATCTATATATAAATCATTTTTATGTTAGAGTATTTGCAACTACAAAAAAGAAATTTAGACAAAAGAAGCCTATGAGGTTAATTTTCTCTGTGCATCCGATCCCTCATTACAGTTTCAATGTGCAGTCTGATATATCAGCACTGATTTAAAGCACCCATTTATATAAACTTCAGTTGTTTTCGTCTATGACGTATTCATTTTTATCAGGTTGTTTCCATTAATCCTTTCCTCTCTCCATCTATCTTTCTATAGTTCTCTTCCCCTCGTGCGCTAGTACCAAAATTTATTGAACCTTATAAAGTTATGCTTTACAGACTTTGGTCATAATTCAGAGAGGAGACTAATGCATCCAATTAATACATTCATATTAGCAAATAACGTCTATTCAGGAGACAATGGTCTTAAAGTAGGAGGTTTGGCCTCCAACTTTGATACAACTAGGAGGTTATTAAGTACATCAAAAGAGTTGTATACGTCTCTTGGCCATATAGAAGCACTACAAGAAGAAGAAAAAGCAATTGATCTCAAAATTAGAGCCCTTCAGAAGAACAAAGATCAGGTTCACCGGTAAACATATCTCTTTGATTATGCTAAGGTAGAAGATATGTAACAATTTGCAGTATCCTAGAATGGCGAGTCCTCTGCCGTTATCTGAAGCTTTTTTTTTTAGTTTTGTTATTTATATCTCTCTGCAGTCACCAGTTATCTCTAAAATTATTGAGCATGAGGAGAAGAGAAAATTTGATATGGCTCTTAGTATGACATTTATATGATAAATACTTTGGGTTTCTAACTCGACTTTTTGAAAGGACAAATATATTTTATATATATATATATATATAAAATACTATATTTTATATATAAAAGTACATATATATTTTATATTATATAAATATATTTTATATATATATATATATATATATATATATATATATATATATATATATATATATATATATATATATATATATATATATATATATATATATATATATATATATATATATTATATATATATATATATATATATATATATATCTATATATATATATATATATATATATATATTATAATATATATTTCTTTAAAAATATATATTAATCTGATTTTGCTAGAAGTACCACGGTTATACTGCTACAAGGTAAGGTCATTGCGTTTGCACAACTACAATCATTAGAAAATCAATGCAATAGGAAAACTCAGAGGTTTTATGTGCTATCGATGAATGGGCTTCATTGTATTTGCACAACTACAATAATAAGTAACAATTTCGTTTGTGAATGCGCCTAAGATTATGGGAAACTAATGGGGAGCTATATCTTTTTCTGAGAAAAAAAAAGGCCGCTAACATTATCCAACAAAATTCTGAAGTTGATTATAGAAACTTTAATAAAACTTTGATTTGATTTCATTATCTTTGTCATTCACTCTTAGGATGACTAAGAAAATGATTTCTTTGGAAAAAATATAATCTATATTGACTTTTTGTATTTGTATTTACTATATTGACTTTTTGTATTTGTATTTACTATATTGACTTTTTGTATTTGTATTTATATCTAATTTTGCTTTACAGAAGGTTTTTCTTTCTCTTTAAACCCACTTTTTCTTTACTTTTTTTGTACTTTTTAATGTTTTTGAACTTTTTAATATTTTTGCACTTTTTAATATTTTTGCACTATCATTCCGTTCTAGCTTACCTTGTGTTAGGAAGTGTAGCACCTATCGACCGCTTCAAACAATGACTTAGACTTCAAATAAACATCATGTAAAAAAAAAACAGGTCTCCATTGGGGGTTTTTCTGGGGGAACATTTACATGGGGGAGGAGGGAAGGGAATTTCCTGGAATTATTTGAAAAATGGTCAGAAATTGAATTAAAACAGCAAGTTTTCTCAACTGAAATTAAGGAGCAACATTAAAGCTTAAAACGATCCAAAATTATTCCGTAATTGAGGGGGCTGTCTCTTCCTCAACCCTTGCTCTTTACGCTAAAGTTTTAAAGCTCTTTAAAAATACTTTTCATTCAAATTCAACAACCCTTGTCTTTGAGCAGTCTTTCTTAAAGATAATCTGACAAAAGCCAAGCTTTAGCGTAAAGAGTGAAGGTTGGGGAAAGGCAAATTTTCTCAGGCTCGTAGCTTTTGATGGGTAAAATTAAACTTAAAATTTTCTATATATTTGGAATGTCTACATAATTTAAATAATGTGGCTTATAATGTACTAGCATTCAAGAAGCATATCATAGGCAGCGCAATAGTGCTGCCTAAGTAAAGAGCGATGTGGGCACAATGTATTATTTATTTATTTTTTGTTCTTTTTTTTTTTGACCGGGGCAACTCCTTCGTATAGAAGGAGTTGTCGTAGAAACTTAGAAAGGGGCTCATTCGATTGGAAATTGAAAGCGCTCGTGCCCTTTTTAATAGCCGAAAGTGATTTGGGGGTAACTAACCCCCCTCCCTATTAAACAAATAAGTAGAACAACAGGGAAATTTTTATATAAGACAGTGGAACGCAACTTTAAATGAATATTTCGACCCTATATCCAAGGGCCGTCCTCAGCAAAACAGACGAAGAGAATAAAAACAATATGAAAGAAACTTATATTAAAATTCACTCATTAAAACTAAAAGTTTTTTTAAAAAATGTTTTAAAACAGCCCTAATATCATTACTTCAAGGAAGTTCAACCAGGACTGGTACTCCAAACGAAATGGACAGAGAACAATTCATTCAGATGGAATTAAAATACTTACAGACAAGATTTTAAAGCTAATCTCGCCTTCTTGGCAGCTAACCTAGATGGTCTATTCGTAATAGGTTGACTGGAGTTATTTACTGGTTTTTTAATATAATTAGTTAAATCATTTTTAATTAGATTTGTGTATAGGGCATTAAGTGAATATTCCCCCAAATCTCTATTTAAAGAAATATTACTATTTATTTTGATTTCGATTGCCTCACGAACAACCTGTTTTATGCCTAAATCATTGCTAATAAGGCAAGTTTCTTCAAAAAGCATTTTATGACGAGGGTTATCATATATGTGACTGCTTAAAGCCGAATCGAAGGAAATATTTGTACTATTAGAATTTAAAGGTTTAGTTATGTCATCTTTGTGAAGTTGCAGGCGTTTTTCTAAATTTTGATGGGTTCTACCAACATAAAAATGGCCACAGTCATATGGTATTTGATAAACCCCTCTTTGGCGAGTAACTGGGGTTATATCTTTACCAGAATTTAAGAAATTCATGATTTTAAAATTATTTGTAAGTACGACATAAAAATTACTTTGTGTGCAAACTTCTTTTAAACTTGTTTTTTAAAATTATAACCGAACTAAAGAATCTAAAACAAAATGGCAAAATCACCCCACAATTGTATTATAAATTTCTCCCCCGAGGTAGCGTTTGCCCAAAGTTTTACGGTTTACCGAAATTACACAAGCAAGGTATTCCCTTAAGGCCAATTGTAGCATGTACGAAAGCCCCTGCTTCCAATATTGGAAAGTGGTTATGTACAGCCGTCAAACCGTTACTTTATTCCCAAAAATCGTACATACGTAATTCGGTAGATTTAGTAGAAAAACTTAAAAGTGCAAGCATTTCAGAAAATACAATAGTAAGTAGTTTTGACATAGTTTCTATGTACACAAATATTGATGTAGCAATATCTGAGCAGTTATTAAAAAATAAAATAGAAGAAAATTATCATTTAATTGAAGATTCCACAACAGGAATAGATCGTGAGGTTTTAATGTCCCTAGTCAAAATTTGTAGTAAGTATTCAATGTATTTTCAGTTCCGTAATTCTTTTTATCAACAAAAAAATGGTCTCCCTATGGGTGCACCGCTATCCGGGTTATTAGCGAACATTTATGTAGAACATCTTGAAAATTGGGCCTTAAATTCATATTTTTTAAAACATGTATATTGGGGGCGTTATATGGATGATGTAATATCGCTCTGGAATTATGGGGAAAATGAACTTAGGGGCTTTCTAGATCACCTTAATACATATGACCGAAATTTACAATTTACCTTAGAAATTGAAAATGCAAATAAATTACCGTTTCTGGATGTTTTAATTATTCGCGACATTGATAAACTGAATTTTACAATTTACAGAAAACCCACACAAAATAACAGATATCTACATTTTAAATCCAATCACCCCCCACAAGTTAAAAGAGGTGTTGTTACATCTCTTGTTGACCGTGCCTTAAACATTTGCTCTGAATCTTACATCACAGATGAACTAAATTTTATTAGAGACATACTTTTTGGAAACGGTCTTTATTAACAATACAATTAGCCGAAGATTGGCAAGACACTCCCGTAAAGTTAAAGTACCAAGGACACCAAAATAAAAACACATTTAGCCCTCTTAATCTATTTTAGGTCTATTCATACCTGAAAATCCGGGTTTCCTACGAGTTTTTGTTTAGCTGCTATTAGCATTTTTAGTTTGAATAAATTCGCAAAACAGTGTTGTCAATAATAAAACAACGATAAACTTCGGAGCTGAATAATATTAGCGAAAACTATTTCCTACGAATCCGACACTGTTTTTCATTTGTGAAAATTCAAATTTACAAAATCTGTTGATTGTTATATATATATTAGTGAAAATACATTTTGTGAAAAAATATGACCTCAAGTTCAGAAAGTGACTATTCTGATGTGTCAGAAAATATTTTGATGATGACCAAGCGCTAGATGGTATGCAAGATACCATTTCAGGATACTTGTTCCAGCTAGACCCCGACGCCGCGCCGGCGGATCGACCAAACGCCGCCGACGAGAGGCCTGGCGCCAGCGAAGTGTCGTAACGCCAACGGCGCGCCGCAGGCACACCGCCGCCGACAGAGGCGGTGGCGTTCGGTCGATTTCAAATTAATTTTGCGGCTATTCTTTATTGCGTCAACCGCAAATTCGGAGCTTTTCCTTCTTGTGTGGTTTAGTATTTCGATTTTCCTGATTAGAAATGAAGCAGGGCTTCCACTATCCCCGAATTTTCGGGTATTTCCCCGAAAATCTATGCGTCACCCCGAAAAAAAATTTGGTTCCCCGAATCCCCGAAAACCACGCAATCACGGTGCCACCCCTAGCAATTTATCACCAGTGACTTTTCCTGCCAAATATTACTTGGCATACCATAATTCTTCACTACTCTCTTGTTCATTAATTTTCGTCTCTTTTGTTACTTTGCATAAAAAAGAGACAGAAGCAATTGCAAATATTGCAATATACACAGTTCTTCATATGTTGACAAAAAACAGGATCGTCTTTATGAAATGAGTTCAAATCATTTCGAATGCAGTTTCCCAATCGCTATTTCTTACATCGTTTGTAGTCAAGAATTTTATTTTCAAGTTGAATCCCAAAAAAAACCTACTATTGTGACATATTTAGCTATAGACTAAGCTATGTACAAGGTTTGGGAATTAAAGATTGAACTGGAAGTTACCTAAAAAATATGATTCAAAAATAAATTGTAAATTATTGCCTATAGGAGGGGGATAGGGGGCTATCATTTTTAAATGATAACAGGCTATCTCATTTTTTTTATTGAAAGCGGGGATGCCAAAAGGTTAATTATTTTTTTCATTTAAAATGGAGACAGAAGAAAATGATATCAAATTCCCTAGGAAACCATTGAAATACTTTGATAGACCCAAGGCCCCCCATTAGGACTTGTTCATTGTCTTGGGTATTTTGCAATTTCTCATAGGGTACTGGCCTAATTTGGCTTTTGTGTGTGCTCCCTTTTAATTGTATTCTTTGGATCTTATTGAATGCCACGGCAAATCTATGACTCAGTTTTCCAATAATTTGAGGTATATCTGAGTATTTCGACATTTTTGTTGTTGTCTTTGTACCCCTTACTCATACCCTCAATTTTTTTCAAGGAACACTAAGCTTTTTAACGTTATTTTGCGTTTTTGTTTGAACCATAAAGTGACCTAGTTAATTATTAAGTAACTTATTTTTCTAATGAAAGCTGAGACAGTATCCTATCAATGTGGTATCCAGAGGGGGGGGGAGTATTACATTTAAATGATAATATCTCGAAATTTTTTTTATTGAAAGCAGGGATCTCCAAAAATTTTTTTTTTCTAATTTAAAGCAGAGACGGTATTTTATCAAGGTGGTATCCAGAGAGGGGGGGGAGTAGTGAGCTATAATATTTAAATCATAATACCTCGATTTTTATTAAAGAAGGGGTGCCAATAAGTTAAATATTTTTGTTATTTAAAGCACAGACGGTATCCTATCAAGATAGTATCCAGAGGGGGGGGCATAGGGAGCTATTATATTTAAGTGATAGTACCTGTTTTTAATACAAGATATCTTTTTAAGAATCCAAAAAAGCAAAAAAAAACAATCAATATCAAAGTCACCCATTTCAACTGTTTTAAATGTGATAGGCAAAGGGCATTATAAAAAAATTAAGCTTCTAAGTTCAAAGCTATATTCAAAGTTTTCTGATTAGCCTAATTTAATATTAAGATGGTCTGGCCTAAAAAATAAGACACACGTATAGTCAGAACTCCATTGCAAATCCATATATAGCTAAATTTATCAAGACCCCCCCCCTCCCTCCCTCCATAATGGTGAAAAATATACCCTGAATTATAAATCAACACCATATTTTTGGTATATAGCCTAGACTGCAGTTTTCAACAAAATTTAGCGTTTCAGCACAATTCAAAATAATGAGTATTTTTCATGCTCTTTTATAATTAAATAGTCACTTTACAGGGACTATTAATTTTGAGCCCTGAAGGGGCTAGAAGGCTCAGAACAGCCTATAGAAACCTAGTAACCCTATGCTCAAAAATTTGCTTTTTTAAATAACTGGCTAAGGAGAAAAATAGGTCATATGTAGCTGACTAATGATTGAAGCTGACTTAGGCTATATATTTCCATATTAGGGGGGGGGGGGAGTAAAGCATAGGCTCGTGGTATCAACTTCAAAGTCTAATAACCATAATAATTTATTTATTATGAAGTAACTAAGTAAGAGTCTTTTATTCAGGCTCATCACTAAACAAAATATAACCCAGTTGTGCTGATTATTTGTATCTGGTAATTATGTCAGTGATTCCAATCCTCAAAATGTAAATGGGGCAAAAATAACCAGTTAGCCATGATAAAATAAAAAGTAGCAAAATAGAAATAAGAACGTATTTTTCAAAGTCTAACTGAGGCAACTGCTTCCCCCTCACATAATTGGCACCCCAAAATTATGTGGCCTAATGCTGAATTAGAATAAACAGTGTACAATGGCAAGTACAAACAATACAATAATATATTGTATATGATTCATAATACAATAATATATATTACATAATAACAATGACAGATAAAGATCTAGTAGTATTGCTTTATTTAATCAACATTTGTCATTCAGAGAAGGCATGACTCTCTAATTTTGTTCTTAATATAATTCCTGTTTTGTTCCACTAAATTTTTTTTGGTACTGTTCTAATATATGGGCAACATGCAAGAATGCACCTTGAGAAAAGCCAAGAACAGATAACATTACCCAGTAATTTCCTATCTTATGCTCTATAAACAAGGGGTTTCTCACTCCAGGAACTATATTCAAGCTTTAGTTTTTTGGGGTTTAGGAGGAAAAAGGTACCTAGGTTAGTTTAGGTTATGTATTTATTATATGCTATGCTTTACCCCCACCCTCCTAATGTGCAAATATACAGCCAAAATTTGTTTCTAAACTATTATATTTTTATCCTATTTTGTTTTATTTCACTAGCATTAACCAAACTTCACTTCTCGCATGTTCCCCAGATATTAGAACAGTACCTTTTTTTCCTGCATTGCTTTAGCATAACAGTGTGACATCCTTTTCACTAATAAATACCCATAATTTTTTGAAGGCCTATAGGATATATGTTCTGAAAATTCAATCGATTATTATTATTGTTGCTGGTTTGCCTGTGAGTCCAGGCAATTTGATGTTCATATGTTAGTCCTAAAACTCAGCTGCCCTTGCCTGAGACTATAGGCAGGCAGACCTTATGTCACTTGTTCACCTGCAAATCCAGGCAACTTGTTGGGTCAACCAATTTTGAATGAATTTTGTGTTAGTGTAACTGTCTGAGCTTATAAACTGGGTTGCCTGTCTAAGACTTTAGGCAGGTAGACCCTATGCCACTTGTTTGCACACAAGGCCAGGCGACTTTTCAGTCAACCGATTTTGAAGGCCTATAGGATATATGTTCTGAAAATTCAATCGATTATTATTATTGTTGCTGGTTTGCCAGTGAGTCCAGGCAATTTGATGTTCATATGTCCTAAAACTCAGCTGCCCTTGCCTGAGACTATAGGCAGGCAGACCTTATGTCACTTGTTCACCTGCAAATCCAGGCAACTTTTTGGGTCAACCAATTTTGAATGAATTTTGTGTTAGTGTAACTGTCTGAGCTTATAAACTGGGTTGCCTGTCTAAGACTTTAGTCAGGTAGACCCTATAGGCAGCGCAATAGTGCTGCTTAAGTAAAGAGCGATGTGGGCACAATGTATTATTTATTTATTTTTTGTTCTTTTTTTTTTTTTACCGGGGCAACTCCTTCGTATAGAAGGAGTTGTCGTAGAAACTTAGAAAGGGGCTCATTCGATTGGAAATTGAAAGCGCTCGTGCCCTTTTTAATAGCCGAAAGTGATTTGGGGGTAACTAACCCCCCTCCCTATTAAACAAATAAGTAGAACAACAGGGAAATTTTATATAAGACAGTGGAACGCAACTTTAAATGAATATTTCGACCCTATATCCAAGGGCCGTCCTCAGCAAAACAGACGAAGAGAATAAAAACAATATGAAAGAAACTTATATTAAAATTCACTCATTAAAACTAAAAGGTTTTTTAAAAAATGTTTTAAAAAAGCCCTAATATCATTACTTCAAGGAAGTTCAACCAGGACTGGTACTCCAAACGAAATGGACAGAGAACAATTCATTCAGATGGAATTAAAATATTTACAGACAAGATTTTAAAGCTAATCTCGCCTTCTTGGCAGCTAACCTAGATGGTCTATTCGTAATAGGTTGACTGGAGTTATTTACTGGTTTTTTAATATAATTAGTTAAATCATTTTTAATTAGATTTGTGTATAGGGCATTAAGTGAATATTCCCCCAAATCTCTATTTAAAGAAATATTACTATTTATTTTGATTTCAATTGCCTCACGAACAACCTGTTTTATGCCTAAATCATTGCTAATAAGGCAAGTTTCTTCAAAAAGCATTTTATGACTAGGGTTATCATATATGTGACTGCTTAAAGCCGAATCGAAGGAAATATTTGTACTATTAGAATTTAAAGCTTTAGTTATGTTATCTTTGTGTTGTTGCAGGCGTTTTTCTAAATTTTGATGGGTTCTACCAACATAAAAATGGCCACAGTCACATGGTATTTGATAAACCCCTCTTTGGCGAGTAACTGGGGTTATATCTTTACCAGAATTTAAGAAATTCATGATTTTAAAATTATTTGTAAGTACGACATAAAAATTACTTTGTGTGCAAACTTCTTTTAAACTTGTTTTTGAAAATTATAACCGAACTAAAGAATCTAAAACAAAATGGCAAAATCACCCCACAATTGTATTATAAATTTCTCCCCCGAGGTAGCGTTTGCCCAAAGTTTTACGGTTTACCGAAATTACACAAGCAAGGTATTCCCTTAAGGCCAATTGTAGCATGTACGAAAGCCCCTGCTTCCAATATTGGAAAGTGGTTATGTACAGCCGTCAAACCGTTACTTTATTCCCAAAAATCGTACATACGTAATTCGGTAGATTTAGTAGAAAAACTTAAAAGTGCAAGCATTTCAGAAAATACAATGGTAAGTAGTTTTGACATAGTTTCTATGTACACAAATATTGATGTAGCAATATCTGAGCAGTTATTAAAAAATAAAATAGAAGAAAATTATCATTTAATTGAAGATTCCACAACAGGAATAGATCGTGAGGTTTTAATGTCCCTAGTCAAAATTTGTAGTAAGTATTCAATGTATTTTCAGTTCCGTAATTCTTTTTATCAACAAAAAAATGGTCTCCCTATGGGTGCACCGCTATCCGGGTTATTAGCGAACATTTATGTAGAACATCTTGAAAATTGGGCCTTAAATTCATATTTTTTAAAACATGTATATTGGGGGCGTTATATGGATGATGTAATATCGCTCTGGAATTATGGGGAAAATGAACTTAGGGGCTTTCTAGATCACCTTAATACATATGACCGAAATTTACAATTTACCTTAGAAATTGAAAATGCAAATAAATTACCGTTTCTGGATGTTTTAATTATTCGCGACATTGATAAACTGAATTTTACAATTTACAGAAAACCCACACAAAATAACAGATATCTACATTTTAAATCCAATCACCCCCCACAAGTTAAAAGAGGTGTTGTTACATCTCTTGTTGACCGTGCCTTAAACATTTGCTCTGAATCTTACATCACAGATGAACTAAATTTTATTAGAGACATACTTTTTGGAAACGGTCTTTATTAACAATACAATTAGCCGAAGATTGGCAAGACACTCCCGTAAAGTTAAAGTACCAAGGACACCAAAATAAAAACACATTTAGCCCTCTTAATCTATTTTAGGTCTATTCATACCTGAAAATCCGGGTTTCCTACGAGTTTTTGTTTAGCTGCTACTAGCATTTTTAGTTTGAATAAATTCGCAAAACAGTGTTGTCAATAATAAAACAACGATAAACTTCGGAGCTGAATAATATTAGCGAAAACTATTTCCTACGAATCCGACACTGTTTTTCATTTGTGAAAATTCAAATTTACAAAATCTGTTGATTGTTATATATATATTAGTGAAAATACATTTTGTGAAAAAATATGACCTCAAGTTCAGAAAGTGACTATTCTGATGTGTCAGAAAATATTTTGATGATGACCAAGCGCTAGATGGTATGCAAGATACCATTTCAGGATACTTGTTCCAGCTAGACCCCGACGCCGCGCCGGCGGATCGACCAAACGCCGCCGACGAGAGGCCTGGCGCCACCGAAGTGTCGTAACGCCAACGGCGCGCCGCAGGCACACCGCCGCCAACAGAGGCGGCGGCGTTCGGTCGATTTCAAATTAATTTTGCGGCTATTCTTTATTGCGTCAACCGCAAATTCGGAGCTTTTCCTTCTTGTGTGGTTTAGTATTTCGATTTTCCTGATTAGAAATGAAGCAGGGCTTCCACTATCCCCGAATTTTCGGGTATTTCCCCGAAAATCTATGCGTCACCCCGAAAAAAAATTTGGTTCCCCGAATCCCCGAAAACCACGCAATCACGGTGCCACCCCTAGCAATTTATCACCAGTGACTTTTCCTGCCAAATATTACTTGGCATACCATAATTCTTCACTACTCTCTTGTTCATTAATTTTCGTCTCTTTTGTTACTTTGCATAAAAAAGAGACAGAAGCAATTGCAAATATTGCAATATACACAGTTCTTCATATGTTGACAAAAAACAGGATCGTCTTTATGAAATGAGTTCAAATCATTTCGAATGCAGTTTCCCAATCGCTATTTCTTACATCGTTTGTAGTCAAGAATTTTATTTTCAAGTTGAATCCCAAAAAAAAACCTACTATTGTGACAAATTTAGCTATAGACTAAGCTATGTACAAGGTTTGGGAATTAAAGATTGAACTGGAAGTTACCTAAAAAATATCATTCAAAAATAAATTGTAAATTATTGCCTATAGGAGGGGGATAGGGGGCTATCATTTTTAAATGATAATAGGCTATCTCATTTTTTTTATTGAAAGCGGGGATGCCAAAAGGTTAATTACTTTTTTTCATTTAAAATGGAGACAGAAGAAAATGATATCAAATTCCCTAGGAAACCATTGAAATATTTTGATAGACCCAAGGCCCCCCATTAGGACTTGTTCATTGTCTTGGATATTTTGCAATTTCTCATAGGGTACTGGCCTAATTTGGCTTTTGTGTGTGCTCCCTTTTAATTGTATTCTTTGGATCTTATTGAATGCCACGGCAAATCTATGACTCAGTTTTCCAATAATTTGAGGTATATCTGAGTAATTTCGACATTTTTGTTGTTGTCTTTGTACCCCTTACTCATACCCTCAATTTTTTTCAAGGAACACTAAGCTTTTTAACGTTATTTTGCGTGTTTGTTTGAACCACATAGTGACCTAGTTAATTATTAAGTAACTTATTTTTCTAATGAAAGCTGAGACAGTATCCTATCAATGTGGTATCCAGAGGGGGGGGAAGTATTACATTTAAATGATAATATCTCGAAATTTTTTTTATTGAAAGCAGGGATCTCCAAAAATTTTTTTTTCTAATTTAAAGCAGAGACGGTATTTTATCAAGGTGGTATCCAGAGAGGGGGGGGGGGAGTAGTGAGCTATAATATTTAAATCATAATACCTCGATTTTTATTAAAGAAGGGGTGCCAATAAGTTAAATATTTTTGTTATTTAAAGCACAGACGGTATCTTATCAAGATAGTATCCAGAGGGGGGGGGCATAGGGAGCTATTATATTTAAGTGATAGTACCTTGATAGTACCTGTTTTTAATACAAGATATCTTTTTAAGAATCCAAAAAAGCAAAAAAAAAACAATCAATATCAAAGTCACCCATTTCAACTGTTTTAAATGTGATAGACAAAGGGCATTATAAAAAAATTAAGCTTCTAAGTTCAAAGCTATATTCAAAGTTTTCTGATTAGCCTAATTTAATATTAAGATGGTCTGGCCTAAAAAATAAGACACACGTATAGTCAGAACTCCATTGCAAATCCATATATAGCTAAATTTATCAAGACTCCCCCCCCCTCCCTCCCTCCATAATGGTGAAAAATATACCCTGAATTATAAATCAACACCATATTTTTGGTATATAGCCTAGACTGCAGTTTTCAACAAAATTTAGCGTTTCAGCACAATTCAAAATAATGAGTATTTTTCATGCTCTTTTATAATTAAATAGTCACTTTACAGGGACTATTAATTTTGAGCCCTGAAGTGGCTAGAAGGCTCAGAACAGCCTATAGAAACCTAGTAACCCTATGCTCAAAAATTTGCTTTTTTAAATAACTGGCTAAGGAGAAAAATAGGTCATATGTAGCTGACTAATGATTGAAGCTGACTTAGGCTATATATTTCCATATTAGGGGGGGGGGGAGTAAAGCATAGGCTCGCGGTATCAACTTCAAAGTCTAATAACCATAATAATTTATTTATTATGAAGTAACTAAGTAAGAGTCTTTTATTCAGGCTCATCACTAAACAAAATATAACCCAGTTGTGCTGATTATTTGTATCTGGTAATTATGTCAGTGATTCCAATCCTCAAAATGTAAATGGGGCAAAATTAACCAGTTAGCCATGATAAAATAAAAAGTAGCAAAATAGAAATAAGAAGGTATTTTTCAAAGTCTAACTGAGGCAACTGCTTCCCCCTCACATAATTGGCACCCCAAAACTATGTGGCCTAATGCTGAATTAGAATAAACAGTGTACAATGGCAAGTACAAACAATACAATAATATATTGTATATGATTCATAATACAATAATATATATTACATAATAACAATGACAGATAAAGATCTAGTAGTATTGCTTTATTTAATCAACATTTGTCATTCAGAGAAGGCATGACTCTCTAATTTTGTTCTTAATATAATTCCTGTTTTGTTCCACTAAATTTTTTTTGGTACTGTTCTAATATATGGGCAACATGCAAGAATGCAACTTGAGAAAAGCCAAGAACAGATAACATTACCCAGTAATTTCCTATCTTATGCTCTATAAACAAGGGGTTTCTCACTCCAGGAACTATATTCAAGCTTTAGTTTTTTGGGGTTTAGGAGGAAAAAGGTACCTAGGTTAGTTTAGGTTATGTATTTATTATATGCTATGCTTTACCCCCACCCTCCTAATGTGCAAATATACAGCCAAAATTTGTTTCTAAACTATTATATTTTTATCCTATTTTGTTTTATTTCACTAGCATTAACCAAACTTCACTTCTCGCATGTTCCCCAGATATTAGAACAGTACCTTTTTTTCCTGCATTGCTTTAGCATAACAGTGTGACATCCTTTTCACTAATAAATACCCATAATTTTTTGAAGGCCTATAGGATATATGTTCTGAAAATTCAATCGATTATTATTATTGTTGCTGGTTTGCCTGTGAGTCCAGGCAATTTGATGTCCATATGTTAGTCCTAAAACTCAGCTGCCCTTGCCTGAGACTATAGGCAGGCAGACCTTATGTCACTTGTTCACCTGCAAATCCAGGCAACTTGTTGGGTCAACCAATTTTGAATGAATTTTGTGTTAGTGTAACTGTCTGAGCTTATAAACTGGGTTGCCTGTCTAAGACTTTAGGCAGGTAGACCCTATGCCACTTGTTTGCACACAAGGCCAGGCGACTTTTCAGTCAACCGATTTTGAAGGCCTATAGGATATATGTTCTGAAAATTCAATCGATTATTATTATTGTTGCTGGTTTGCCTGTGAGTCCAGGCAATTTGATGTTCATATGTTAGTCCTAAAACTCAGCTGCCCTTGCCTGAGACTATAGGCAGGCAGACCTTATGTCACTTGTTCACCTGCAAATCCAGGCAACTTTTTGGGTCAACCAATTTTGAATGAATTTTGTGTTAGTGTAACTGTCTGAGCTTATAAACTGGGTTGCCTGTCTAAGACTTTAGTCAGGTAGACCCTATGCCACTTGTTTGCACACAAGGCCAGGCGACTTTTCAGTCAACCAATTTTCAATTAATTCTGTTTTAGTGTAACTGTCTTGGCTTATAGATTGGGTTTTCTGACTGAGGACTGCAAATCCAGGTGACTTAGTGGTCATGTTAATCCTAAAACTTGGTCAAAATGCCTTAGACTCTAGGCGGACAGGCCTACTTGGAAAGTCTACTTGAATTACAATAGAGATGACTTAAGATTTTTGGGCTGACTCACAACAGACAATGTCTATGGAACTTGCTGATGAAGAAGCATCCTAAGCCTAATTTTCCTGGCCACATAAATTTTCAGGTAGGTTGACTAAGTTTTAGGATTGATATGTGACCACCAAGTTGCCTGAACTGCAATTGGAACTATGAAAAGCCATCTGTATGACTTTGTTGTTTTCTCTATGTATCAGTGGGGTAATGTAATTTCTTTTGTATGACATTTTAGTGGATCATATATTAAATAAGAAAACCAAAAAGCATTCTGTATAACTTTATTCATGTTTCTCTGTAATAATTTGATGTTTAAAAAGTCGTACAGAAGACTTTATATCATTCTCCATGTTTAAAGGAAACACAATATTGTCTATTGTTTCGATTTTATAGTGCTTTGTATATAAGAGTAAATGACAATATTTGTTGCTTAGAGTATAAAGAACCAATGACTTTAATAGGCCTAGTCAAACAGTGCTCACCCAAGTAATTTGTATTTCTAATATAAAAAAAAGCATAAAAGGTATATGCTACTATTATATAGTAACTATGAGGTAGATTTATATCAAAATATTCAAGCAAATCACACAGCCTACTAGGTTTCTTACCTTACCCTACATAAGGTAGGCTATCAGTGGAAGTCATTAGGTGTGCAAAACTACCAATAGGGTAGCCTATATATTGATACTTTCTTTTAGAATCATTAATGTTTACCTTTACACTGCTTCATGTTTAAAAGATCCTGGAATGCCAAAAATCCTAATAACATCAAGACTAGGCCTAGTCTAGCCAAGCTCTTTTCAAGAAGCATTCCTTAAAAGTATTTTTCAAAGAAAAGAGCTTTGCTGAACTAGGTTCTGATTTCTGTTTTACCAGAACATACAAGAAAACAACACTTTCTAAGGCTATATGCTGATTTATTTATTTTTTGGTCATTTTCTGCTGTTTAACAGCACACTTTCTTTATTTTTGAAATTGGCCACAAACTTTCGTATTGGAATACATTATATAAACAGGCGATCTTTTTCCTTAAAAAATGAATTATCGGTTTTTCACACTAATTTAAGACGTATATGGCTGTGTAAGTTTGCAATTGACCAATTTAATGAATTAGTTTTCATTTTAGGTGTCCTTGGTACTTTAAGGGTCTTTTGCAATGTGAAGTTCCCGTCAAGCCCTCAAATATAATTTACCTTCCATATATTCCAAAAGTCACTACAAGTTTAAAAAAAGTTTGCACACAAAATAATTTTTATGTCGTATTTACAAATAATTTTAAAATCATGAATTTCTTAAATTCTGGTAAAGATATAACCCCAGTTACTCGCCAAAGAGGGGTTTATCAAATACCATGTGACTGTGGCCATTTTTATGTTGGTAGAACCCATCAAAATTTAGAAAAACGCCTGCAACAACACAAATATGACATAATTAAAGCTTTAAATTCTAATAGTACAAATATTTCCTTCGATTCGGCTTTAAGCAGTCACATATATGATAACCCTAGTCATAAAATGCTTTTTGAAGAAACTTGCCTTATTAGCAATGATTTAGGCATAAAACAGGTTGTTCGTGAGGCAATTGAAATCAAAATAAATAGTAATATTTCTTTAAATAGAGATTTGGGGGAATATTCACTTAATGCCCTATACACAAATCTAATTAAAAATGATTTAACTAATTATATTAAAAAACCAGTAAATAACTCCAGTCAACCTATTGCGACTAGACCATCTAGGTTAGCTGCCAAGAAGGCGAGATTAGCTTTAAAATGTTGTCTGTAAGTATTTTAATTCCATCTGAATGAATTGTTCTCTGTCCATTTCGCTTGGAGTACCAGTCCTGGTTGAACTTCCTTGAAGTAATGATATTAGGGCTGTTTTAAAACATTTTTTAAAACATTTTTTTAAAAACCATTTTTATCTTTAATGAATGAATTTTAATGTAAGTTTCTTTCATATTGTTTTTATTCTCTTCGTCTGTTTTGCTGAGGACGATAAAAGATATTCATTTAAAGTTGCGTTCCACTGTCTTATATAAAAATTTCCCTGTTGTTCTACTTATTTGTTTATTATGGAAAGGCAGTGTGGTCTTCGTCGCTATTTGAACCCCCCTCCCACGCCCACTATTTCTCCAAACATATTCATTCAAAATTTTGAGATAGCTATTTTGTTCAACGTAGTTGAAAGATTCAGAAATAATGTCTCTGAGGATACCAACCCCAACCACCCCCCCCCCCCCACAGCCCTCAGGACAAGAGTTGTAAGTTATGCCCTGGGGGCATATAAGGTATATTAATAAAGGGTGATCGTATTCACCCTTGCTAATCAGTAGTTTTAGTGCCCTTTTTGTGATTCAGAATGATCGGAGGGTGGATACCCCCACACACACACCTTGTATTTTCCCGAAATGCATCTGATAAAAATTTTGAGATGGCCATTTTGTTCGGCACTTCGAAAAGAGCCCAATCGATTGAAAATTAAAAGGGCTAGTTCATTTTTTAATAGTCAAAAGGGAGTGAAGGGCAACTAACCCCCCTCCCACGCCCACCATTTCCCCAAACACATCCAGTCAAAATTTTGAGATAGCCATTTTGTTCAACGTAATTGAAAGGTCCGGAAATTTTGTCTTTGAGTGTGACAAACCCCCCACAGGCCCTCAGGGCAAGGGTTATAAGTTATGCCCTGGGGACATAAGGTATATATAGAAGAGGGTGATTGTAAAAACTCCGGGATGGGCTCATCTGATTGGTAATCAGAAGTTCTAGTGCCCTTTTTAAGATTCAGAATGATCGGAGGGTGGATCCCCCCCCCACCCACACGTCGTATTTTTCCGAAATACATCTGATAGAAATTTTGAAATGTCCTTCAAAATTTCAGTGTCCTTTTTTATAGTCTTTTTTATAGTTTCAAAATCGAACCAGTGTCCTTTTTAATAGTCGAAAGTAATTGGAGGGAAACTAACCCCCCTCCCACACCCACCATTTCTCCAAACATTTCCAACGGAAATATTAAGGTAGCTACTTTGTTCAACCTAATTGAAAGGTCCGGAAAATATGTCTTTGAGGGTGACTACCCCCCATAGCCCTCAGGGCAGAGTTGTAAGTTATGTCCTGGGGGCATATAAGGTATATATAGAAAGGATGATCGTACAAACTTTGGAGGAGGATCATTGGATTCGTAATCAGAAGTTCTAGAACTCTATTTAAGATTCAGAGTGATTGGAGGGTGGATATCCCCCACACCTCGTATTTTCCTGAAGTTCATCTAATAGGAATTTTGTGATGGCCATTTGTTGTCGTAGAAACTTCGAAAACAGCTCATTGGATTGAAAATTGAAAGGGTCAGTGCCCTTATTAATATTTGAAAGTGATTGGAGGGAACTAACCCTCAGGGCAAGAGTTGTAAGTTTATATAACTAACCCTCCCACGACCACCATTTCCCCAAACACATCCAATCAAAATTTTGAGATAGTCATTTTGTTCAAAGTAATTGAAAGAACCGGAAATTGTGTCTTTGAGGATGATAACCCACCACCCTCCCCCCCCCACACACACACACACTGACAGCCCTCAGGGCAAGGGTTGTAAGTTATTCCCTGGGGACATATAAGGTATATAGAAAGAGTGTGATCGTATGAAGTTCGGAGACGGCTCGTTGGATTGGTAAGCAAAAGTTTTAGTGCCCTTTTTAAGATTCAGAGTGATTGGAGAGTTGTAAACCCCCCCCCAACACACACACACACACCTCGTATTTCCCGAAATGCATCTGATAGCAATTTTGAGATGGCCATTTGTTGCCGTAGAAGCTTCAAAAACAGCTCATTTCATGCGAAATTGAAAGTGTTTGAAATGGTTTTCACATTTCTTACTTTCATGAATGAAAAATTATCAAAACCTTAAGGATGAAATGTCGGTATATGTCAATTAAACTGACAATCCACGGTCATTTGTTTGATTGTTATTTTCGGTAAAGCGTAAATTGTATTCTGGTCTTGAGAAGGCACAGGGGTCATCAGCCCTGCTCATGTTAATTTTGGCTCGTTTTGAGTTTGACTCGGCTATTTATCGTATTTTCTGTTCGCTTTGGGTTTTATTTATATATTGAGAGTGATTTGTGGTAGTTTTACGCTTGGAAGATTATTTGACTTTATTTTTGCTCATTCTTGGCTTAATGGAGCTCTTTACTTTTCTTTGAAAAACGTATCTCGTTGAAAAAGTTTTTAAAATTAATACTATTAAAAAGTTCACACAATTGAGATTTTGAAAATGTATAACTTGTATATATTTAAATTATTGGGGCCCGTGCCCATTTATTATCAGATAAATGTCCCTTTTCTCTTGTACATAAATTTGCCTACGATATAATTTTATTTACAATTTGAAGAGACTAGCCTGTTTTCAATGTTATAATTTTGCAAGAGGAAAGAAATTGTTTCGTATTGAAGTTCTATTTTTATCTTTTCATGGGCTAGCTAAATCTTGCCATTGAAATATAATTTATGGGCAAAGCAAATTCAGAAATGGGCCAATAAAATCAATGTAAATAATATTTTCATCTGATATAATGGTTTCAGAGTTTAAGTAATTAATGTACCAGTACCCCCCCCCCCCCATTTCCTCCAAAATAAATAAAAGTTTGTGTTCTGGCGCTAGGTATCACGTCTATAAAAGTGCCACTGAAAACTTGATGCCAGTAACAGGTACTAGGTAGTAAGAATACAAGAAAAGGTAAGAAAAAAGCAAAAATAAACAGTCGGTGAGAAAACACAATAAGTTGCTAGTTAAGTCTTAAAAATTCTTACCACCTCTCCCCTCCCCCCACCTACAGTCCAAAATCCAGATACGGATTATTGTTGCTTCTGAACCATGGTGAATAGGGAGGTTGAAAGGCGAAAAATGTAAAACAAGTGAATCACATTGAAAATATAGAAATTTAAAGGATGGATCAGAAATATTTGAAAATTGTTTATCGAATGGAGAGAATCGTCCTCTCCTCCCATCAAAAACCAACAATATGGCGCTTTTCTGGTAAATAAAGTAGTTTTTAGTCCACTCCCCCCTCCCCAGAAAAATGTTGCAGAGCAACTTTGGCTAATGATATGTATACAGCAAATTTTTACATTGTCCAACTTCTTACTATCAGCATTTGTTGCTTCTATGCCAGTGGCTGTTTCGTCTGTTGCTGTTGCTGTTTCTATGCATGTTGCTGTTTCGAAAAAAAGGAATAGAAAATTTGGCTGTTGCAGCTTCAAATGTGCTATTTTACACCCAATAAGTTTTACACAAGAATGGAAAAAGAGAGCCGGTACCAGGTGCATTTTCCTAGACTACCCTAAGATAACATAATATTTTATGTATTTAACCCCTAAATATTTTGTGATCAATATAATATTTTGAATCAAGTAATCAGAATCTTTAAAAAAAAAAAATAATCTACTTACTTTTAGAAGAGTAATGTCACAAGAAACTTGACCGTTAATTTTAGAAGCCAGGTTGTGTTCAAATTTGACGATTGGAATTAGAAGTACCCTGAAATTTGAGAAAGTTTTGGATTTCGGGAGGGGGCGAGGTCCCTCTTGTATACGATCCTGGATATATTCGATACATCGATATTATTAGGCCATTTCTCCATCGAAAAGATAGCTTAAATAATATTTGCTGTTATAACTTTGCAGATAGTATCGAATAATGATTTGGTAGATAATATTATGTAAAACTTGCTGCAAGCTTGCAGACAGGAACGTGCGTATGTGAGGAGGCTTGGGGTCCAACCGCCCCAAGATCCTAAATTTCTTGAATTTCTGGGCACTGTGTATTCAAATTATCAAGTAAAATTTGTCATTTCATCGTCCCCCCTCCCTACCGAAGAAATTTTTATAATCCCACTCGTGAAATAAAAGATAAAATTATGCTCCTTTTGAATTTATCTAGTTTTGTCGTTTAATGATGCACTGTCAATCTTATTAAGCTCTTGTTAAAGACAGAACTGTTAAAGTTTCTAAAGTACTTAATTTTTTTAAGCACTTAAGTTTATTTTCTGGTCAGTTTCCCTAACTCTTTGAATATATCCTTTTCTTTTTGGGTACGATATTTTATTACCAATATGCATTGTTATTGTGTCTGCATTTATTTTATTTGTAAATTAATTTGTCTTTTATTTTTGTAGTTTTTAATTAAGCTCTGTAAGCTGTGTGTTTGTCTTGCTTAAGGTTGAAAATTGTCGACAATCGACAAAAATAAAAAAAATGTCGGTGATTTGAGGAATTCGCATTCAAATTACCAAGCAAACTGTATATATATATATATATATATATATATATATATATATATATATATATATATATATATATATATATATATATATATATATATATATATATATATTATATATATATATATATATATATATATGTATATATATATATATATATATATATATATATATATATATATATCTATATATATATATATATATTATATATATATATATATATATATATATATATATATATATTATATATATATATATATATATATATATATATATATATATTATATATATATATATATATATATATATATGTATATATATATATATATATATATATATATATATATATATATGTATATATATATATATATATATATATATATATATATATTGGTGAGTTGAGGAATTCGCATTCAAATTACCAAGCAAACTGTATTTTATTTATCTTGAGCACTCAGATTAAGTTCTTACTTAAGAATTAAATAAAAAAAAACAAGTTTTTTAAACTGAAAGTAAGGAGCGACATTAAAGCTTAAAACGAACAGAAATTATTCTGTATATGAAAGAGACTGTCCCCTCCTCAACGCCTCGCTCTTTACGCTAAAGTTTTTTATTGTTTTAAAAAATAAAGTTGTGAGACAGAGTCAAACTTTAGCGTAAAGAGCGAGGCGTTGAGGAGGGGACAGTCTCTTTCATATACAGAATAATTTCTGTTCGTTTTAAGTTTTAATGTCGCTCCTTACTTTCAGTTTAAAAAACTTGTTTTTTTTTATTTAATTTTTGAACGTTTTTGAATAAATGCAGGTTTTGATCTTGGCTCACCTTACATGAATAATTAAAACAAAATTTTCATATTAATTTACTTTTATTTAGTTAAATGGCTTTCTCGAAACTTGTTTAATTTTATTTACGAACGTTTTTATTAGTAATAAATATACGTAACTTACGAATTAACTTACGTAACGAACTTCTATATTCATATATTTTTAATACATTTATTAGGGGGTTCGCCCCCTAGTCAATACCTTGCTCTTTAAGCGAAAGTTCAAATCTTGTTCCAATTCTTTAGAAATGACCGCTTAATCACAAAGGCCGTTAATTAGAATAAATAGCTCTTATGAAAGTACTAAAAAATCTTTGGCTTAAAGAGCGAGGCATTGACTACGGGGTGAACCCAATTATATATGTAATATTTTCTGTTCGTTTAAAGTTTCGATGTTGCTGCTGTTGCAGTTGAAATACTTGTTTTTTTATATTAAATTTATGATCTTTTTTTTAAATAATGCTGGGAAGTCCGGCGTCCCCTTCATAGCAATGTCCCTTCCCCCATGAAAACTTCCTTCATGGAAAGACTCCTCCCACATAACCCCTGACCCCCCCCCCCCCCTCCCCCCCACTACCAGGAAAAATCTCCCCTGAAAACGTCTGTATACTTCCAAATAACCAATACTATATGTTAACATTGGGTAAAGTTCATAACTTTCAGCCCTCCCCCCGGGAAGTTCGGGGGATTAAGTCATCCTAAAAGACATACTTATAATATTTTCGAACATGCTGAACAAAATGGCTATCTCAAAATTTTGATCAGGTGACTTTGGGAAAAAAATGAGCGTGGGAGGGGGCCTAGTTGCCCTCCATTTTTTTGGTCACTTAAAAAGGGCACTAGAACTTTCAATTTCCATTCCAATGAGCCCTTTCACGATATTCTAGGACAACTGGTTCGATACGATCACCCCTGGGAAAAAAAAACAAAAAACAAAAAACAAACAAACAAATAAACACGCACCCGTGATCTTTCTTCTGGCAAAAAATGCAAAATTCCACATTTTTGTAGATGGGAGCTTGAAACCTCTACAGTAGGGTTCTCTGATACGCGGAATATGATGGTGTGATTTTCATTAAGGTTCTATGACTTTTAGGGGGTCTTTCCCCCCTTTTTCGAAAATCAGCCAAATTTTCTCAGGCGCCTAACTTTTGATGGAAAGGATTAAACTTGATGAAACTTATATATTTGAAATCAGCATTAAAATACGATTCTTTTGATGTATCTATTTGTATCAAAATACCGTTTTCTAGAGTTTCGGTTACCATTGAGCCGGGTCGCTCCTTACTTACAGTTCGTTACCACGAACTGTTTGATACTAAACTTAATAAAATTTATATATTTAGAATCAGCATTATAAACACATTCTTTTGATACATTTATTGACATCAAAATTACGTTTTTAAAAGTTTCGATTACTATTGAGCCGTATCGCTTGTTTTTTTATTGTTTTTTTATTACGTATATGTTATTACGTATATGAGGGGGTTCTGCCCTTAGTCAATACCACGCTCTTTACGTTAAAAGTTAAAAAAAAATTTGATTCACAAACCCCTGAATCACAAAGGCCGTTTAATTAGAATAGATAGCTCTTTTGAAAGCACTAAAAAAAAACTGTAGCGTAAAGAGCGAGGTATTTACTTGGGGGAGAACCCCCTCACATACGTTATAATTTCTGTTCGTTTTAAGTTCTAATATTCCTTCTTACATTTCAGTTGAAAAAACTTGGTTTTTTTTTATTTAATTTCTGATCGTTTTTTAAATAATGCTTGGAAATCCGGCGCCCCCTTCATAGAAATGTCCCTTACCCCAAAGAAACATCCTCCACGGAAATATTCTCCAGAGTAATTCCCTCCTCTAGCCCCCTCTCCAGAAAAAATCCTTCCTGAAAATGGTTGTATACTTCCCAATAACCAATAAATAATGCTGGCAAGTCCGGCGCCCCCTTCATGGCGATTTCCCTTCCCCCATGAAAACTTCCTTCATGAACAGATCCTCCAACATAACCCCCGACCCACCCTTTCCTCCCACTAGCAGAAAAAAAACCTCCTGAAAACTTCTGTATACTTCCGAATAACCAATACTATATGTTAACATTGGGTAAAGTTCATATCTTTTAGCCCTCCCTCTGGGTACTTCGGGGGATTAAGTCATCCCAAAAGACATATTTATCATATTTTCGACCATGCTGAACAAAATGGCTATCTCAAAATTTTGATCGGGTGACTTTGGTAAAAAAATAAGCGTGGGAGGGGGCCTAGTTGCCCTCCATTTTTTTTGGTCACTTAAAAAGGGCACTAGAACTTTTAATTTCCGTTCCAATGAGCCCTCCCACGATATTCTAGGACCACTGGGTCGATACGATCACCCCTGGGGAAAAAAAAAAAACAAACAAACAAACAAACAAATAAACACGCATCCGTGATCTTTCTTCTGGCAAAAAATGCAAAAATCCACATTTTTGTAGATAGGAGCTTGAAACCTCTACAGTAGGGTTCTCTGATACGCTGAATATGATGGTGTGATTTTCATTAAGGTTCTATAACTTTTAGGGGGTCTTTCCCCCTTTTTTTGAAAATCAGCCAAATTTTCTCAGGCGCGTAACTTTTGATGGGTAGCTCTAAACTTGATGAAAGTTATATATTTGAAATCAGCATTGAAATCTGATTCTTTTGATATATCTATTGGTATCAAAAACCCGTTTTCTAGAGTTTCGGTTACCATTGAGCCGGGTCGCTCCTTACTTACAGTTCGTTACCACGAACTGTTTGATAAGAATTTAAGTTTGAACCGAAGAACTTTAATTTAAGCTTCTTAAGAACTTGAATTTCTCTTTTTATTAATTTTGCTTACTGTTTGGATGCACCCTTTCTATTTTTTAACGCAATAGTTTTATTGCAAGTGTGAACTTTATTACCTTTATTTTTTATTTATTCTTATATTTTTTTTTATTTTTTTTTTTTTTTAGGCAGTTGATGTATTACGTTAAACGGGTTGTTGATGTTGGTGTCGGGCTACCAGATGAAGTGGAAAAATGCGTAAAAAGTGCTAAAATGGTTGATGCTCAAACTGAAACTCGTTTGAGTTTCGTGGTAAAACATGTTTAATCTTGAAAAAGCCTAGAAATCTGATCATATTTCCAAGATTTTAGAAGCCAGTGGACCTATAAATTTGAGCCATTTTTTGTTTTGTTCTTGTATTTCCTGTACTCTGAAGTGTATACCTTCCTTGTGAAATGGAATACAGTGTTTATTCAGTTGAAACAGTGTCTCATTGTGTTTTTTCTTTTCTTCTTCTCATATGGTACAAAAAAAGCTTGTTATATTAAGTATTAATTCTTTTTTTGCTGAATACCGATATGTATCCAGTAATTTAGTGTATTTTTTTTCTTTTTTTTTTTTTGTTTCTTTCACTTTTTTGGCTTTTTTGATAATAACAAAAGAAAATGAAAAGCAGTCTGTGGTTTATTCAACGTTGCAATTTTTAAAACGCCATATACTTCATAGTGTTAAAGCACCATTTTTCGGAATAACGAAAAATGTCGTTTATACGTTTAACTGAATACCAAAAGTTGCTTTAATTAGGCTGGAAAAACTAATAAAGTAGAAGAATTTAGTTAGGTTTAAAACATATATATTGGATTGAAAAAATGACCTGTGATTGAATGATAAGGCTTCATCGGACTACAAACTGGATGCACGATCTTGTTAATAAGATCAACGTCTCGTATCAAGATCCATTAGTGGACGCTCGAGTGAATAGGGCAGAAACATTTCACACAAGTCACATCCCTCTTGATCAGCCGGTGACGTGGACGCAGTTTTCGCAGCGCAATGTCCACTATATTTTAACGTCCACGACGTTGAAATTCCCATGTAGAATGATGACCGATCTGGGGAATTTTCTTCTGATGTACTTGCGGTATGCTTCACGTTACCAGGTTATCCTCGGGATATTATGCATTGTACCAACAATGACTGACTTGTTTGAGAGGTTTGTTTTAACCCACAGTGCCTCTTTGTCCCATGAATCGGAGAAACTTAAGCAAGTATATGGAATAAGACTCTAGGTAAAGAGTTACACCCCCTTCCACCTTACCGTCGTCTCATCGTTTCTGATTTCGCCTCAGGATTGTGTATCCATTTTATATGGGGGCAATTGGTTGAATAAAATAAAAAGAAAACTTAATAAAACAATCAATTTGGCATGGATACGAGTAATGAAAAGAATAGTAACTATGTGTGTTTTGTACTGCCGACTATTCTTTCCTATGTAAAAGGACCTTTATATTTGAAAAAAAAAACTAGCTAAATAGTAAACCAGCAGGTACTTGAAAAGGAGGTATAAGATTGTTATGGAGGTCAAGGAGGTTAAGGATGTTAAGGAAGTCAACGTAGCCAATTTTAATTCCTTTTGAACTTAAAAGGCTTGGCCAATCATGAATTCGATATACTGCTATTCATTTACCCAATTTGTTCACTAGGTTTGAAATATCTGTTGAACCTTCGCTGGAAGGGATCAAGATGGCTTTGCTTGACGCAACAAAAATCGTGTACCCTGTTTCAGATCGATGCGTCGTGGTGACCCAAGCTGCTTGTCAAGAGATCTTGCCTTGCCGATTCCTCGTTCAGGGTAATGACCTTCGAGTTTAAGCTGGGGAATAACTCAGTACAAAGCGAACTAAGTCTTCACTATACAAAACAAGCCATGTCCATACTCGCTGCAGAAATGAGCCAAGTTATGATTTTGTACAAATGCAAGACAATCCTAGTCCGGTGCAAAAATAGGCTAAGTCCTGACTCAAAACGTACAATAGTCAAGTTTGCCATAGTTTCACTTAAGTTTTTTTGAATCTGTCGAGACAAAACAGGGACACAGAAGTCACAGTAATCAGACCAGCATTTGGGATTTTAGTAGCTCTCCCTCAAACGAGTGTGTCGAGAAGAAAAGTAACACAAATTCTAGCCGCCCCCTTACCAGAATCTTCGATCCGCCACTGTACACCACGATAAGTCAAAATGTACCACAATTAGTCCATGCGTGCTGTGGGTGTTAACCTCGATTCTACTTCTTTCAGGGTAATGGATTGATTTTTGAATTAAAATGAATTTGCCATCAAGCCATGGCTAATTGGAGAAAAGGCTAAGACAGATATTCTGAGTGAGACGCAAAGCTAGTATAAGCCTATTTCAGGATTGTATAAAAATGATGTAATTTTGCTTTGGCTAAACTTGATTGGCTGGACTATCGTGGCCGACATGAAAGTTTGTCTAGGCTTGAGAACATCAACCTAAGCTAATTTTTCGAAGTCAACAAAGCTTTGGTTGGGTATCAGCTCAGGCTTTGGCTGCCCTTAATGGGTTGTTCCTTATATTTGGTCTTCTACCTTAAAAGCATGGTAATCTTTCGTTCCTCCATTAAGCCAAGTGAAAAATGAACCATGTTTTGAGTATGAAATGTTGTTTCTGCCAAGTACAAAAATTTCTTCTTAGTCTGACCAGGGCTTTAGATGCAATTTTTCTTCAATCCTTATGCAGGTCAATTCCTGTTTCAACAGCTCTTAAAAAAGCAGTTAGAATTTGCGTGTAATTATACGCAAATTAAAGAAACTATAATACGGGGGGTGAAACCGGTGACGTTAAACAGCTCCCCCTTGTAGTGTCATCGTAGAAGGGAATGTAATAAAGAATATCTAATCAAGAAGGTGAGAGGTACTTTTTTTATATCTAAAATATATATGATAGTTTTTTTGTTCCCATACTAAGAAATACAATAGCCCATAACTCCTAAAAAATAATGTCAGATCGAAACAACAAGTACGCGATTAGAACCGCCTTGTCCGAAACTCCTATATAGAAAACTTACAGTCTCTTGGCTTGAACAACAAAGAAAATATGTTGGCTTGAGCAACAAGAAAAGTGGCTTGAACTACAACATTCTGCATCGACGGCATCTTTTTTTTCGTTTTTCTTTTTTTCTCTTCCGCTAGCTGGGCACTGGAAAATCATAGAGAAAGCTGTTTAATGGCTCGTTTTAAAGTAGATTGCTACATCTAGTGCCTTTTGTATTTAAAAAGAAAATAGTTTTTAAAATAGGATCAATTTTTACAAAAATAAACTGCATTTTTATATACAAGCTTGATTAATGACGTCATAATCGTAGGTTGTAACCATATATGACGTAATAAGTGAATGTAATATTTATAAACATATATCTTTCAACAAGATAATGTAAGAAATACATAATGGATCGATGTATTTCATTATAAATGGGGACTATGTAAGTTTCATCAGATTATAGCTGAAACCTAGTAAATAACAAACCAAGGCACATAGTAACTAAAAGTTAAGATAATACAAGCATCTTTTGAAGAGTTGCTTATAAGGGGTATGGTGTCATACTGAGGATCGTGTCTTACTATTCTAACTAAGAAAAAGCCATAGGCTTTTTTCCTGTTTGTAATCCGTGTTGCAGCTATAGCTACACGGTTGCCAGCCCTAGTGGTTTATCACTATTTCTAGTGATTTTTTATGTTGCCAACTGATTTTCTTCTAGCTAGTGATTTATAGTGATGTTTTTCTAAAACCAGGTGTTTTTTTTTCCTAAATCTAGTGATTTTCGACGATATAGCGCGTAGATTCATGATTCAGTCGAATAAATCATACAAGAAGCTAATTAAAAAAAAAAAAAAACGCGAAATAGTGATTCACTACAGTTCCTAATATGTTCCATATTAGCATTTATGCAAGTATACCGCCTTTGAAACTTCCGATTTCCCACCATATGTCTATCAGATATAGACCCCAGAGCGTTATCATCAAGATAAAAGGCGAACCTAGTTAATCACAAAATTGCAAAAATTTTCTATGCTTCCAATTTCACAACATTGCTCAGGTCAAATTTTTGCCTTCATATTTGTGTTTTTTTTTTAAACTATCAGTTCTAAATTAGATTTTCTTCTGTTAAAACCTTTGAAAGTGTAGTGAATGGTGGATATGAATACCACCCTCTACATCTGCAAATAGAACAGAAATGGACTCACTGAATAATAAGAAGGTAGGTATACATTAAATATAATTTTCTAAATAAAAAAAGAAAATAGGACTTGGTGCTATATATAATATGATTTGAATATAACTAGATAGATCAAATCGATTGTAATTTGATAATTGAATTCGTTTGGGAGCAAAGAGGGGGGGGGGGGTATCTACTCTGGTAATTGTCTAATGGCTTTAATCTTTACTTCTAATATCTAATCGACACTCCAATAATTCTCCAAATTCTGTTATATGTAATTGAAACACCTAATAAGCGCAGATAACGTCTTATTCTTTAAATTTTTGGATTTATGTGCTAATATATCAAACAGTTTGTGGTAACAAACTGTAAGAATGAAGCGACAATAGTAACCGAAACTCTAGAAACGGAATTTTGATATCAGTTGATATATCATCGGCTTATTGATAATACAAGGGAGGAACCAAGGATTTTGTTCTATTCTATGCATAAAGATGCAAAAAAGTATTTCAAAATTACAAGGGTAATTTTCGCTTGAGAAAAAACAAAACGTCAACCTAAAGGTATTTTTCCACATCTAAGGGGGGGGGGGGGTAATTTTACCCCCTGCCTGTAGGTGCGCCTGTATAGAACATGGTAAAGAAACAAAACAAAGACTATTATAATTCTAGTGATTTTTAGTCAATAGTCTAGTGATTTATGTGCCGATTTAGTGAATTTTTTCTCAAGAATCTAGTGATTTTTATTTTCACCGGGTGTATAGCTAGTATACATCCGCTAGTATAACCCTGTATAGCTAGCAACCTAGTAATCCGGGTTGCAGCGGTAGCTGGCAACCTAATAAGTTATAGTAAAGAACAAACTCTGGATCATAGTAAATTGATTAAGGAAGATGTCATTATATCGTCTGTAAAGGATAGAAGAAAATTTGTGGTTAAGAGTGAACTCTAGTCCATAGTGATTAATTTAGTTTTGAAAAGAAGGAATTACTGCAGAAATCTACATAGTTGTATAAGTAAGCTACAAGTTGTAAAGTTATAGTAAGAGACAAATACGTTCCATAATAACATAAACAATTGCCCAATTCTCCCAAAAATGGTGTCAGATGGAACATAAATTGCAAAAATATTTTCAGGGTTTTAACAACAAATGTGTCTTCTGAACTGAAACTTGACAAATTCCTGAAAATTTCAAGATAAATTAATTTTATTTCAACTCTGTTCAAACATTAAACTTATTATATAAAATGCAAAAATATTTTTTATGCCTTAGCCAAAATTCTACTTTTTTAATTTAAGCTACAAAAATGTCTGAAATTTTTAAAAGAAGTATTGTTTTATTTTAGTTTTTATGCAGCTTGATACGACATCTTATATAAATTGACCCTTTATATAAAATGTATCAAAACTGCATTTTTTTTTTTTTTTTTTTTTGGTATTCCAGTCTTATATCCTGGAATTCATTTAAGGCCGAGTCTAATGAAAATTTATTTTCTTATCTTCTTTGAGCACTTACCCTAGACTTGCGGAAATTTGAGACCAACCGAGGACAAAGTTTTGGATCATTATGAACCTCATGTTTTGAAGTCCAGGTTACAAATAAACGAAGTTTTAGCCCTATAAAGACCATTTTTCTTTTGTTTGGATAATCTTGGCCTAGAGACTGGAAAATACAAGTTTCATGTCAACCAGAATAAAAAGCGAATGTTCTGACATCCCACTTTTGTAAAGATTTATCCCCACCCCGAAATAAGAATTATTGTTTTTTTTTTATTTGGTAGGTGTCCCTCTGACCTAAGGACTTAGGCTTTAGAATTTGATGTTGTTCTGAAACATGAACAGTTGTTCTTTTAAATCTAAGTTGTTCGGTGTTTTCTGTATTTCCTATTGTAGTTGGGCTCTCTTAGCGCAAAGATTTACACATAAGAGTTTCAAACAAATACAAAGAATGAATTTGATGTTTTTTTACCATCAATTCTGGGGGCCTGTACTCCCAATCCATTATTTATTTTTCTTAGAATTAGTTATATCAAGGAAATTATTTAGAATCAAGGAAAATAACAATTTCCATCTTGGAAAGGGTAAAAGTAAGCGCATAACATCCCCATAGGGGGACCCCCCTTTCTTCAATATCTTGTATGTACTAGCATGCATTTTCATCTTTTTATAATTCCTTCGATTCTTAAAAAAAAAAAATACTCAGAACTATCCCAAAGAGCGCATAACAAATCTAAGGAGGCGACTTCCCTTACACTTAATTCACCGTATACATTCTTTTTCGCTCTTTTTCAAAATTAAATAAAAAAACAAATTTTTTCAACTGAAAGTACAGAAAAATATCAAAACGAACAGAAATTATTGCGTAGATAAGGGGGGTTGCCTTCTCCTCAATACCTCACTCTTTACGCTAGTAGTGATGTGTCAATCTAAGAGAGCGGGCAGGTGGGACATTACTGTGTCAATCTAAGAGAGTGGGCAGGTGGGACAATACTGTGCCAATCTAAGAGAGCGGGCAGGTAGGAAATTATTGTGTTAATCTAAGGTACGGGGGTGGTAGGAAATTACTGTATCAATTAAAGGTACGGGGGTGGTAGGAAATTACTGTATTAATGATAGGTACGGGGAGTCCCCTTGCATTCCAACGGGGCAGTCATTCCAACAGGGCATTAACATGTAAGTAGAGAGGGGTAAGAAGGTACGAGGAGAACGTAATTTATCCATGGATTATTGATCCACTAACGGGTCAATGACACCTTTTTCAAGGTCAATCAGGGGGCTGTTTCTAAGTGTATTGACTCCGGGACGAAGTTTGCACATGCGCACTGAATACTAACGGGGCAATGTATTGATTCGCTAACGGAACAGCGACGCAACTGGTATAAGGAAGGATTTTTTCTATAGTTGTTATTAGTGTGAGAATAGAATTCAAGGAGTGAGAACAGTTTGACTTTACTCATTAGGATATATTAGTAATAATGAGTGGAATGTTTACACTATTAGAAGTTGATAGTGGAGTTGATAGCAATGATACAAGAGCCCCAAACATTGCGGTGGAAATCACGAGAGGATCACGGCTTTGTCTGGAATGGGATGAAGTATATGCAAGATATGTGATATCTTTGAGCAAATTTAAAATGGAGGATCAATTATGCGTCGCTCCAAAAGTTGATATAGCGGTTGTGAATAGACTTCAAAGTGCTTTAAGTACATTAGTGAAGCATATCGAAGACAATAAGCTGTATCGCTAATTGTACATGTGTATTATTATTGTTGTAATTATACAATAAAATTGTTTCGAAATCGAGAATGTCCCTTTCTTTTTGCTAGAATAAGTAGAATGATTCATGTTTAGTCTAGAGTCAGCAGTGAGAGTGATAGGATTGAAAAATGAATAAATTTGAGATAGAGAGAATTAGATCGAATCTTGTGATTATGGAAAAACATTTGATTCTGGATGAAAATTTTCTCGAGTTATACCTTCAACGGAAGATATTCTCACAGGGAACACTTGACAATATAACTAAAACTGATTCTCCCCCATTGGACTATTGTATAAAACTTTTACGATGTGACTCAAATGCTTATACTCAATTTATTGATATATTAATTGGAACAAAGCAGAATAATATCGTGGATATACTTTTGACAACATTGCCATAGATTCAATGTAGATGGCTCCCCCTTCGACAGATGTAGCGTCACAGAGTTACTCCTCTTCCCATTCCCCCCACACTGAATTTATCGAACAAGGAGCAGTTTCTTTTTAGCTGTGAGAGAGTTGACATCGGAAACCGAAAAAAATGTTCTATACATGTCCACTATGCATGTACACTCTTGGCAGTTGGTCATCATATGAGAATTGTACAATTATTGATGAATATAATGAAAAGTGTAAATTATGCAATCCTTGTAAATTACATAGAGGATATGCTGTACAAATTACAGGATGTAATTCATGTCTTGAAGAGATTTGTGACTCTCACCCTAGAGGACATCTATGCTCCAATTGTCACTATGAAAAATGTAATCAGTGGGAGAATACTTACCCCGGTATGATTGAAAAGAACCCCAAAGGTGATTTTAGTTTGTTTCTGCGAGATTGATATCGTCGTGGATTTAAAATATTTTGGGAGGAAGAAAGGTCTACGGTTCAACTGTTGGGGTAACAAGACAATTTGGTTTCTACGTCATCGTTGTGATGACACTGCCTATTATGACTATAAACCTAGTGATTTTTATTTGACAGTTACCGAATGTGATTCACCTTTTGAAAACACTGTATGTGATATTGCTTTAAATAGACAGATTGAAAACGTGAATTTCACAATATGAATGCAAATAGTATCATTGACTATACAAAGAGATATGACAAGAGTGAAGTTACATTATATTGTAGAAAATGTGACCCTGACTTTGCATCCAATCAAGATTAATATAAAGTGAATTCAAATGATTTACCAGCATTAGTGGTTCACGACAGTTGCCTATACACCGAAGAAGAAATCTAAAGTGAAGAATAAAGACATTGTTGTATATACATTTTTCATTTATTAATAAACAAATTCACATACATTTTTAAGCACTTTACTCGAAGGGCACTAAAATCAATATTATACAGGTCAGAGAGGATATATTCCACCATAAAGTCGTTCAGACGTGGATTGTCTACATAAATATTGAGAAACTGCTTGTAAGTATAGCCGCGACATCTGAACACGAAATATAGTAGCGCATGGAAACCACAGCTTTTAGTCGTCAGATCCTGTACTCTCTTCCGATTTTGAATAATAGTTTTCCCACTGCTCTCAATATAGTTGCTGATGTGTGGAGTGTAGAATGTATAGGGTAGGCCAAGAGGATCAAAAATTCAATCGTCTTCATTGTTTAAAAGATGCACAACCAATGGCCAGTATTCACAGTCGACGGACTGCTATTAACAATGATTAGGGTATTGGTGACACCTTGAATTTTTCCAAGAAAGTCCGCGGGCAGACAATAGGATCTGTATTTGGACATGTAGGGGTCCATATTAAATACATTGATTATTTGACTGCTGTTCATGGTGCAAGGTTCAGTATAACACTGCCTTCGGGAGTGATTTCTCAATAGGTTTCAAATTTATTTAGCGAGATTAGTGCAATACTCTCAGCTAATGGGTCGGCAAATGTCCATTCTAAACGCACACTCCCCGTTCGTACTATACTCATATCCTGGGTGTCAGACAAATCCAATACAATGATACCATGTGTTTTAGCAGACATTCTTTCGGTTATACCGTTTTCAAATAGTTGTGAATCATGATCTAGGGTTTGCAGGGTCAACTCATACAATGTCCTATAGGATTTATCAAAGGATAGATTGTAGAGCAGGATTCCATTTACTTTGCAGACAAGAGAAATAAGCCCAAACATTTCAAATTTATGTGGGCATCCAGTCCACGATCCTATTGCACTAGCGCTTTTTACAAATGCCAAGGCTAATTTTGACGGAATATCGTCATTGATAAAGGATGAGTCGGTGAAGGTACGTGAGCCTGTGGCAGTATGACGTTGATCGGTGATTGTATGAGGAACAAGTAGTTTAATATTGTTTCCACTGGCTCTCAGTTTTTCCACTGCCAAAGCAACAGAACACATAACCTATTGTTTGCGTACATGTAGTATTGCCGAGGTGAGGGAGAGAGTTACATCAGGATTGACAGCAAGTTCTTTTCTCAATATGAAATTGGAGGGTGCAAGCGTTAGTTTTATATCCACTTTAACATTGGGTGGCAGCCATTGGGGTATATTAAATATTTCATGATATATTTTTCCAACTAGATAATTCACTAGCTGTAGGATTTTTAAGTGCATCTGTACTATCAGTATTAGTAATATATTCATATCCATTGGAGGTGCCTCTCAATTCCTTGTCTAACTTGGGTGGCATCAGCATGAATTGCATATAGCTTGTATAATTTGAGAGATTGTTGCTTGTACTCACCAGCGTGCCATTTATGTAGACACTGATTTGACGAAATAAATTATGTAACATACAATTTTCATAGGATATTCCATCGGCGAGAATTGGCAATGTATTATCGGATTTCCGGAATTTAATTCATAAATCTATAAATGTTGAAGGCATGTCCATAAAGTAGTCTTCATTGGAATAAATTTGAAAGTAAATATTATCGGAGAGGGGTTGTTGTAGATAAAATTGTTCATAGTATCCGTGTTTTACACTCACATCAACATTTTCTGTATTGTATAGATTTAAATATGAAGTGATTGAAGGTTGGGAATCCTTATGCGGTAGATGTGACATCTTAGGAAAAGAAATCTAGTTTCAATCTAACAATTCTCTTCCTTGGGCTTCTTCTAGTGCTTATTGTACATGTCGTATTTTTCCTTCTTTTCTTTGACAGGGGTGATGTCTTTCTTTTCTGACCTGAATAGAGACTGATGAGTTATGCACTGTTTCTCGACCTTCTTAAACCTTTTGCATTTTGATGAGATTTCAATTGTTCACCAAGGGTTCGCGCACTGGACCTAAGATTTTCCGAAGCACTTTTTTTTTAAATCCTTGCCAGAGCTCCAATCGTATAGTGTAGAGGATGCAAAATCTGTCGCAGCCGGTACAATATATTTTCTAGCCAGAGGTAGTGCCGAGCGAAACAGCTTAGCAAACCAACTGCCAAGAACATAGCCAGACATCGACGAGCGACCTTTGTAATATTCCATTCCATTGCCCAATTGTCTTGGGCCAAGAGTATTAACATAGCAGTCAATATCAGGACAAATGAATACCACTTTTCTATTAGACATCTTGTTGTTGAATGGGTCGAAAATGGCATGTAATCACAGCCAAACCTTTTGTTATTGCTAGGGGATCACCTAATTCAGTTCTTAGTGTTAACTGACAGAGTTCCAAATAGGAAGTGTTTACGGGGATATACTGAAGATGCTTTATATTGTAGTGGTGAACATGCTCATGATTGGTTTTTCGTTCAAGAACTCGTAGGAGGGGAACATTGCTATTGCCAACCCGGGATGTTTCAACAAATGAAGCGAAGGGAAATAGACAAGTGTCCGTGGAGAAGGCAGGCGGGTAGTCTGCAAAAATAAAATTAGTGTTTCCAGCACTTTTACCATTGATTATATTGAACTAAAAGCCAAGAACATCTTTTAGATTATCATTGAGAATAACCTTTTCATCGGCAATGGGTGAACTAATGTAGATCTTGCCCTCCTCCTTTGAATAGTTGAAATAAAAGGCTCCTTCTTTACGAGCGGAAATTCTTTTATTGATAGAACGATATAAATCATTCATACAGGTGAGTTTTTCATAGGGTAATTCAATATATGGATAATTCATCCAATTGATCTTTTGAATTTGTTCTTGATCATTTGAGGGTGGCGGCCAATCATTGGGTCTAATTTTTATATCATATTTGCGATCCTTTCTCAGGATGTCATATGTATTTTTGAGAATACAGTCGACAAGAGCCACGTCATACTGTCCATCGTCGAATTTGATGGTGGGAGAGAGTTTCGTCCAAAAATTACTTGTTTTATTCAAGTCAGTGTAGAGAGGATCAGAAACAATGGACATGAAAGTCACATAAAAATCATTGAGCATTGTTAATGTCTTCAACTGTAACCCAAAAATCAAAATCAGAGTTGTATCCTAGCCAGTGAATAAGCAACTGTTACTTGCCCCTGCGAGTACGACTCTTTAATATCTTTTCAATTTGATAAATTTCACTAGTGTTTCTAAATTTTTGGAGTTCGTATTCATAAAAACCGCCGAGAATCTCATCATCTTTGGTATCTCGCAGTCGATATGTCGTGGGTGTAGTGTCTCGGATTTTGGACACTTTAAAAAGTTTAGTGCTCCATAAATAATTCCCCTTTTCAAAAATATTGGTGGTTCTATTAATTCGAACAGTATCGCCAACATTGAATTTCTTCTCCACATTCCTTTTTTCTTTTTCACTGGAATATTGCTTTAGAAAAGCATCAAATGTATTTTCACTGCAATGAACTTCCCGAGGGCTAATATTGGACAGGGATCGATGTGGTCGCTGGTTGTATATTTGCATGATTTTATCTAAATCATGAATAAATGTAACAGTATTTTTCAGGGTACAATATCTTGAAATTAATAAACGAATCGTTCGTATTAATCGTTCAGCAAATGCAGCCTTTATCGGGTTGTGAATAAGATAGAGTGTTGTATTATATTTCAATAGAACCTTTTGCACATGAGGATTAACAAATTCACTACCGCGATCCGACTGAATTTTTTTATAGCAATCCTGTTCAAGAATACTTTCTAAAGCATGAGCAACTTCAACACCTATCTTTGATTGCAATGGAATGGCCTAGGCATAGCGACTAAAACACTGATTGCAAGTAGAATGTAGTTGTATGGTGTATTGTGACGCCGTTGAACCGTATCTAGAGTTAAAAGATCAGTTTGCATTATATGCAGAGGGAAAAAGCTTTAGTTTGTCGATATTGATTGCCACAAAGCCTGCGATTCCGATGCAATGTGTAACTCTTTTGCTTTTTTTTAATGTGCTACCATCTATGTCAGAGGCAACTTTAGAAAGCGTTGTGGGGGAACTTAGACTTCCCGCTTCACCAATATTTTCATAAACACGTTTTAAAACTTCATCCATTTTGAACGCAAACACGTAGTGCAATGTCCACTCCCCTTTTGCACACTGGAGAGTGAATCAATACGTCTTCGCTTTTGACTAGCAGCCACATGTGTTGTAAAATCATTACTGCTGATAGTATTTTCAAATATTGAATCTTCTTCTTCTTTTTTAAATGGTAGTGTTGGTGTTGTTGGAGGACTATATTCTCTTAGTTTCTTTAGAACTTGCTTATTGCCAATAAGACTTTCGGGAAAGTTTGATACACTTAGAAAGGTGTATAGATTATTGTCAAAGGATAAAAGTCCTTTACGATTCGTCACCATATCACAAATTAAATCAACTAGATTATAACTTTTTCCCTGAATTATAATTCGTTTCCCTGTGCTATTGACTTGAACTTGATGTTCAGCAGTTTCCAACATGAGATATGATAATACTTTTTTACTCTGTTCTCGATAGGTCAGTGGCAATAGGTTTCCCATTTTCGATACAATTGAATTCAATTCCTTCTCCTTTGATTGCAGTGCTGCAGAATCTTGAGGAGATGTTTCCTGTTTAGAGGGATCAGTGGCGGCGGCGACGGTGGGTCTCTCACGATATGGTTTATGTTTGTCCACACGTCGCAATGCATCTTGAAGTAAAAGCAGTTTTTTGTCATCGGCAATATTCTCATCATTAATGAATTTGTTTAGATTGTCTTCAAAATGTTCGACGGGCGAGAGGACAAGTTCAAATGGTGTCAATTTATAGGGTTTTGCCATTCTCTAGAGAAAACTGTTTACAAGTCCTGCAATTATTGGCAGTAAAAGTGTGAAAAAGCTACCGCCCGCTTGAAGGAGCCGTTTTCTTTTAAAAAATTTTCCCTTGTTTTTACAAGCCATGGCGCGTACAGTGGAACGATGTTGCTTTGTCTGTTGTCTAACACCTTCTGGCCGTTGAACATTACCCTCAGTTAAATTTAAACAAAGTTCAGATATTAGATTAATGAAATCATTGTCAACACCATGTTTGAGTATGGCCTTCCTAAGCAAGGGTTTTGAAGTGCTTAAAACGGAAAATAAATGCCGTTGTTCGTGTAGTTTCTTCAGTGTCATAATGGCAACTAATAGCCTTTTCTACTGTTCACCGGAATCATTGCTGCTGCTACTGCTGCTAGTATTTTCCAATATTGAATCTTCTTCTTTTTTAAAATGGTGTTGGCATTATTGGAGGACTATATTCTCTTAGTTTCTTTAGAATTTGCTTATTGTCAATAAGACTTTTTGGGAAGTTTGTTGCATTTAGAAAGGTATATAGATTATTATCAAATGATAAAAGTCCTTTACGATTCGTAACCATATCACAAATTATATCAACTAGATTATAACTATTTCCCTGAATTATAATTCGTTTCCCTGTGCTATCGACCTGAACTTGATCACCATCACCACCAGTTTCCAACATGAGATATGCTAATACTCTTTTACTCTGTTCTCGATAGGTCACTGGCAATAGGTTTCCAATTGATGTCACTAAGGAATTCAATTCCTTCTCCTTTGATTGCACTGCTGAATCTTAAGGAGATGTTTCCTGTTTAGGGGGATCTGTGACGGTGGCGGGTCTCTCACGATAAGGTCTATGTTTGTCCACACGTCGCAATGCATCTTGAAGTAAAACTAGCTTTTTATCATCGGCAATATTTTCATCATTAATGAATTTGCTTATATTGTCTTCAAAATGTTCCACGGGCGAGAAGACAGGTTCAAATGGCGTCAATTTATAGGGTTTAGCCATCTAGAGAAAACTGTTTACAAGTCCTGCAATTATTGGCAGTAAAAGTGTAAAAAAGCAACCGCCAGCTTGAAGAAGACGTTTTGTTTTAAAGATTTTTCCTTAGTTTTTGAAAGCCAAGGCACGTACAGTGGAACGATGTTGCTTTGTCTGTTGTCTAACACCTTCTGGCAAGTGTAGATTGCCCTCAGTTTAATTTAAACAAAGTTCAGTTATTAGATTAATGAAATCATTGTCAACACCATGTAGAGTATGGCCTTCCTGAGTGGGGGTTTTGAAGTGCCTAAAACGGAAAATAAATGCCGTTGTTCGTGTAGTTTCTTCAGTGTCATGATGGTAACTAATAGCTTTTTCTACTGTTCACCGGAAGATATACTGTAATTTCTTTGTTGAAAATGTCTGAGACTACACGTAGATCCTTGGGTGTATTCTGATTAAGATCTAGCAAAATGTACCCGTAGGGCTTATTTGTTGCCTGAGTGTATGCTGACAGCAGAAACTTTGGAGCACCTGGATATATTTGCTTATTGAGAGTTATTAGCGAGCTAGAATCACGAACAACTCGGTAGATAATATAGATGGTGCAATTCAAAGCAAGGGTTCTCATACATTTGCTCTGATGAAACAGATTGTGTAGAGCTAGGGTTATGGAAATGTGTTCATGATGAGAGCGAACAGTAAACAGCTGTAGCATTTCCTGTGAGAACTGTTCAATTGATTCAGCAAAATCATCAATAATCAGCCATGAGTTTGGTTCAATACTACTGAAAACATCAAGTCCCCGTAGGAATTGTATTGGCATGGATGTGGTAATAGCTTTTATTTGATCATATGACTCCTGCCAAATACTATAGCAATAATAAATTTTCTTTGGTTTTTCCAAAAACATTTTATTACAATTTTGAATTATTTTAGCTAAAAGTGTGGTTTTCCCATACATTGATGGGCCCGACAGAAACGACCTGAATGGTGTTTTAAATTGATACATAATGCTGCTGTTGACAGCAGTCGGACTACAACTATCTGTAAATCATACTTGTCCAATGAATAAATAATAATTTTCCCATAGATCTACCTAGTACAAGAACAACAAAAACAATAGCAACAATATCATTTATTAACAACAACACTTGTGCAGCATGAATAGTACACACACACTACTTGTTCAACGAGAACAACAAAAGCATTTATTAACAAAAACACTTTTCTGTACAGCAATAATAGTACTATCTGTTCAACAAGAACAACAACAGCATTTATTAACAAAAACACTTTTCCTGTACAGCAAGAACAACAATATTTATTAACAAGAACAACAACAACATTTTTCATTTATTGACAAAAACACTTTTTGTACAACAAGAAGAACACACACACACTATTTGTGCAACAAGAATAGTACACACATTTTTGAAAACTTAAAATAGCAATAGCACTATATGTATAACAACATTTTTCACATAAAAAAACAGCTTACAACACGAACACGAATAGCACAGTTGAACACTATGAATTTAAAGGATACACCCCTCCCTATGGCCCTCCACCCCCAGGGAGCCGCGGGCCGAAGACTGGCCGCAGGTGGGACCCTTGTCAGATATACACGACATGTTATTCTTTTCAACTCTAACAGTATAATTTTTATACTGCAGAGAGCGAATTGCTAGCACCGTTTCTCTCGGCACTAGACAATTATCTACACAGGTTCTGTAGACACTCATGTTGAAATTATTTTTTACAAAATGTTTAGGCACCCCTTTACACACTTGCTTTATATCTTTGTCGGGGGTTTCTACACAATAATCTTTAGGACCAGGGAACACTCCATTGGATATTAAATCACTCCCCGTCTCTGATTTTAAAAATAAAAGTTGTTTTGGAGCTTGACGTTTCACCAACTCGGGGTAGAGGGACGCATTTCAGTTAGTGAAATCCATCCGCGAGCTGATGTGCACCCCGTTTTCTAAATCATTTAATAAATCCCCAGTTTTAACTTTTAACAGTAGAGAATCTGTATCCCCATAATAAACTTGAACCTCCCCCTCCCTTGGCCATTGTACCTTGCTCACATTGTAAAAAAAGGACAACATGAGCTTTTTGGAAATTTCCAGTACTGAACTACCTCCTGCTATATTCTTGTTCAGTACAACATTTCTCTTTTTCCTGTGTAGAAGAACCATGTTCGACTCTATGCTCCTGAATGTTGTAAAATTGGGGTCTGCTATAAATCGTGCACATTCTTGGGTGCAGGTTACGACGTCACAACGGGATCTGTTTCGTACGCTTTCGCACATTTTGCCAAAAACGCAGAATTTAAAATGAGCTTGTACATTTCCTTTTCTACAAATGAAAATGCCGGTAAAGTTTATTCAAATTTTCTGCACACTGAAATTTCAGTCCTTCATCTGCATTTGGAAAATTATGAGGGTGTATTTATGGAATGGATGAAGAGTATTGTTACAACACTTTATAATTATAATGAGAAGGGTAGTGGTTTAGTAGTTTTAGTTATTGGGAATTTAAATGTAAATATATGTAAATTTAAAAGATTTTATTTTAAGAAGCGGGCATAGGGAGAAGGGTGCATAATCCAGATCTAGAAGGATGTCAGGGAGTACAACGAATCTGCTTCCAAACAGGGCAACAGTATTTCAAGTATGCATTTCTTAAAGCGGCCTTCAAACCCCTGAGAGAGAGAGAGAGAGTGCTACTAAGACGAATTTGGACAAATGGGTGGCTAATGGTAGGGAGGGATCAGATTTACCTATAGTAGATTTCAGTTGTTTAAAAGGTAATTATCCTGTAACACTCAAGGGAAAAGATATTTTTGAACGGGCTAACGAACATTTTAAGATTGGTGCTACGGTGATACAATATGAAACAGAATTTGAGGAGGGCGAGCGAAGTAATAAAAAAGGGGTAGTATTTCCAGTGAGGGCTCTGTCGATTGAATCAGTGAAGCATTGGGCCTGGATTCATTACACACCTCCTACAGAGTCTGATTCAATTGGAAATTTCAATCCAATTGATATTAGTAGGGTTTTATGTGAAGATAAAATATTTCGGGGTGTATGCTACTATTGTCCAACATGTCTGTCTAGATTTCATAGCAATTTCAACCTAAATAATCACATGAAACACTTCAAACGTCATTGATATCAGTCTGTGTAAACGGTTAGCGATGATTGGGCAATTTTACGTTTTTGAAATTTTCAGAATACCCTTTTGAAAAGCGATAAGATCAACTTGAACTGTATAGGCTAAACTCACAGAAGTGAACTACCCACGAAATCAAATCGTATTAAAGAACATCAAGCTATTGCAGTCTCTTGTGCCCACGCTCAAAGGGACTCTAGTAATACCATGCGACTGTTAGATGTAGTTGAGACATTGGACGGGGAAGATTGTATGGTCACAGCATTGACTAAACTAATCATCGCAGTAAATAAGGCAATCTTCCGGTTTCGGCACAAAAATTATTTTATTATTCTATCACCAGGGGACACATTGGTCATTAAAACTAAAAAATATGTTGGTTTTGTAAGAGGAAATTTGAAGAGGGTAAGGGAAAGGGGCTAAGGGGAAAGAGGGCAAAGGTAAAGTCCGTGACGATGATCATTTATGGCAAGAAATTTCATTGATAATGGTTTTGTTAACAGTATGAATATAATCGAGGAAATCTGAGGTAATACAATAGGATTTGTATTTAGACATAAAAGGATCCATGTCAAATACATCGATTATTTGATTGGTGTTCATGGTGCCAAGTCTAATAGTACACTACCGTCGGGGGTAATTTCCAAATAGGTTTCAAATTGATTGAGTGAGATTAATGTTACACTCTCTGTCAACGGTTTGTCAAAGGTACACTCTAAACGTACAGTACCCGTTCGGGCAGTACTCATATCTTGAGTACCAGACAAGTCCAAAACAATGATACCATGACTTTTTGCGAACATTGAATCGGTAATACAATTTTCATATAATTGAGAATCTCGATCTAGGGATTGCATTGTCAATTCACATTGGGTCCTATAGGATTTATCAAAGGACAAGTTTTAGAGAGAAATTCCATTTACTTTACATACAAGAGAGGAAAGTCCGAATAATTCAAATTCATGTGGCGAACTTGTCCACGATCCTATGGCACTGGTTTTACAAAAACCAAGGCAAGTTTCGAAGGAATTTCACCATTGATAAATGAAGAATCGGTGTAGGTACTTGATCCAGTGGCAATATGACGTTGATTGGCGATTGTGTGAGAAACAAGTAGTTTAATATTATTTCCACTGGCTCTCAGTTTTTCCACTGCCAAAGCAACAGAACTCATAACCTGTTTTTTTCGAACATGAAGTATTGCCGAGGTGAGATTGACATTAGCATGGGGTGCTGCATCAATTGTTTTTCTCAATATGAAATTGGACGGTGCAAGTTGTAACTTTATATCAATTTTAACATTGAGGGGCATCCATTGGGATATATTGAATATTTCATGATTGAGTCTACCAACTAAATGATACTCCTTGCTCACTGCCCAAGTGAGTTCCCCGTCAGTATCAACATTTGACCTATAGTCATAGCCCATTGGCAGACCTCTCAATTTCTTATAGGCCATTGGAGTTATCAACATAAATTGTATGTGACTCGCATTGTTTGATAGATTGTTGCTAGTGCTCACCAGTGTTCCATTTATGTAGACACATATTTGTTTAAATAGATTGTGTAGTATACCATTTTCATAGGATAGTCTATCGACGTTGGAGGAAGGTAAATTGTCAGACTTTTTCCTCTCCACAACTTCTAAATCAATAAATGTGGATGATAAATCTATGAAGTAGTCTTCATTGGAATAAATTTGAAAATGTATGTTTTCAGAGAGGGGTTGCTGTGGATAGAATTGTTCATAGTACCCGTGTTTTACACTGACATCCACACTTTCTGCATTGAAAAGATTTAGAGATGTGGTGACAGTGGGATGAGATTCCTTGTGGGGTAGATATGCCATCTAGGAAAAGAAATCCCTTTTCGATCCAAAAATTTTTCTTCTTGGTTTCTTTTTCTTATTCTTACTTTTCTTTGACAGGAGTGATGATGATGAGGTCTTTCGCTTCTGACCTGAGTAGAGACTGATGAGTGATGAGATGTTTCTCCTCCTTTTAAAACCTTTTCCACTTCGACGTGATTTCAATCACTCGCCAAGGGATCGTAAGCTGGACCTGAGATTTTTTGAAATACTTTCTTTAAAATCTTTACCATCCCCCCAATCGTGTAACGTAGAGGATGCAAAATCTGAAGCAACCGGCACAATATATTTTTTAGCCAGTGGTATTGCAGAGCGAAACAGCTTAGCAAACCAACTGCCAAGACCTTATCCCGACATTGACGAACGGCCTTTATAATAGTCCATTTCATGACCCAATTGTCGTGGTTGGAGAGCAGTAACATAGCAATCAATATCAGGACATACAAATATATTTTTTCTATTAGCCATTTGGTTGTTGCCAAATGGGTCGAAAATGACATGTAATCACGGCCAAACCTTTTGTTATTGCTAGAGGATCACCTAATTAACTTCTTAGTGTTATCTGACAGAGTTCAAAATACGAAGTGTTTACAGGAACATACTGAAGATGCTGTATATTATAGTGATGAACATGTTCGTGAGTTGTTTTTCGTTCAAGAACACGTAGGAGGGGGACATTTGAATTACTAACTCTCGTTGATTCCACAAAGGATGCATAATGAAATATTAAGTGTCCGAGGCGAGAGCAGGTGGATATATTTTGAGTGCTATTGATACCTTTATACTGTCCCGACCTCCCCAAACCCGAAGTTGTCGTTCAAGAAGGGCTCGAAACGTGCTCACATACAAATGGACAATATTTATTGGATCTGCTATACTATCTCCTGTTATAAGTGTATTCAATGGATCCCCAAACATTGCCCTATAAACATCTATTGTGTGCAAGACAGAAATATTAAATAATATTCAGGTAGTGATGGACAGATTTGCATACCCCCACTACCCCCACCAAGCTGTTCAACCTCAACATGAGGGTTGATGCGTGGATTAAAATCCCCTAGTTCACTCAACATAGCCTCGAGTGTATCTGGTCAGCAAGAATGTGCCCAAGCAAATATATTTTGTTCTTCAATTATACACGGTTGAACTGGGGTGATTTTCATTAAATCAGTGGGGAGAGGGTTCTCATTTAACTCTTTGGAAAAATTATCTAAAATTCCACAAGTGTTAGGACTCATCTTATCTACCCAACCAAAATCGTTCTCTGACACACCTTGATCTTCAAATGCATATGGTTGGGCAAAACTAACTTCCAAGCCCTGTTCAAATGCACTAGATGAGGCATTAAATGAAGTAGTAACATTACTATCACTAAAATATTGTTCTAAAAAGCTATCTGTCCACTCAGGGTCATTGTCATCGATGATGTTAGAAGGCAAATCATTAAAATGTTCACTACCTCCAAAACATTACTTTAAAAATTTACCACACCATTCAAGTTCATTGTCGACAGATGGCGGCTCAATGAGTTGACTATCGCTAAAATCTGTCGGCGGTGGCGCGATCAAAGAGGGACCCTCAACAAGGTTGCACAATCCTTGAGTCGGAAGTCTTGGGGGCGGTAGGTCATCCATGTTAATCTATAATGATAATGTAATTTATTTTCATTGTCTGATTGATACTGTTTTATAAAAGTCGAAAAATGGATTATTAGTCAGCTATATTTTCATATTATTAAAAAACATTTGCATACTAAAAAATATATACTAATAGTTCACTTTCAACCCCATCCTCTCCCCCCCCCCCCCAACTACTCTATATTTTCCTGAAAGTTTCAATTTAATATGCCACTTTGTAATGCTCTTACACGTAAATATTGTCAACTTAAATGTACATAGTGTGTTTTCTGATATCATCTTAGTTTCATCTTAATGCGCATAATTCTGCTTTTTGGAAAGCCATGTATCATACTTTCCCCATCCCCCAACAAAGTATCATCTTTCACTCTTTCCACTGTAATAAAAATCATCTTTAAATTGAATTATAAAAAAATCTAATACTAATAACTTTCCGATATTATTCAATGAAATTTAGTTTTTTCTTTATATTAGAAAATATAATCAAGAAAACGGTAAAATATAATTTTTTCTTACCCCGTGCATTGACGGCTCATAATATGAAACATCATGCTGGATGTTATTGACATGTGCTGTCGTCACTGAAGTCCTGGTAAGTTCATGTCTGTTAGGGCTATACTATACTATCACAGATGGTCTTATCATTGCTACTGCTGATGATGATGTTCCCATTTGAGCAGAAGTTGATAATTTTGGTCGCTTTGCCATAGGTTCTTCTTCAGAAATTTAAAATGTATATTAATTTTACTTATAATTTTATTCTTAATAAGTTGGATAAGTTGGCAATTGACTGATTTTATATTATAAGATTATATATGATACACTCTTGAATAACAACAGCCTTTTCTACAGATTAGGAATGTTTAAGAGGCAACAATTTAAGAGGCGACTATTTCGCGCCCTAATGGATACGAGGTCAGGAGAGGGATAATATTTGGCACTTTGGTCGAATGTGCTCTGTTTAACCAACTCAGTTTGCCATTAAGATGTGACGAAGTTTGGCATTTGAATGGTTTATAAAAATCTATGATTATGCGAAATACATTTTTTTGGATAATATAGATTTGTTGTCAAATATGAAAGAAGTCATTAAGATACTATCGGATATTTGTCTAAAAGGAAGTAGGTTGAAATATAATTCAATTTCATTAGATTTTTCCCTGTTAAATTATCATGTTTCTATGTGCTTTATTTCATGAATACAAATATAGCTCTTAGACTTTTGAAATACAACATCTATCGAAACTATTTGAACGGAGAAATATCTTAATTAATAATTTAGAAACTATCTAATAATATAAAATAAACTTACATCGAATAATTCGTTAACGCCATTTCGATTGTCCATAATGTCAACTATATATTGTTCAATCTATATATATTGATCAAATGAATTAGAACTGATATACCAGTCTCAGATGGACGCTTTTTTTATACACACGAATTTAAAGGAAACTATATTAAAAATAGAATTTCTGTCACAGTGCATCTAACACTTTGGAAGAGATTATTCTTAGTGACTCCTTATTTGGAGCCCCGTTATATTATCGTCATAGGCTATTTTTAAATGTTCTGGCTTAAGTCCAATTGTCTTCCAAGTAAGGAGTCACTTCCGTAGTATTGCCCCTCCCACTAATTACGATCGAATGAGCATTATCTGAATTTTCTATGACCACGAGGGGAAGGTTGGGGATAAGGAAGGTGCAGCCCCCCTTCTATACGGAATTAATTCTGGGGTTTAATGTTACTTTTTACTTTCGTAATAACACCTTAGACCAGAAACATTCCCCTTTGAGGGGTCTAACCCATCCTTGACAACGTTGAAAAAGGGTGCGGGAGAGGTGGGGTTGCTCTCTGATCACTTTTGAATATTAAATAGGGCACTGGAACTTCCGATTTCCAACTGCATGAGCCCCTCCAAAGTCTCACCGACCACTCTTCCCTTAAAACCCTTATATCTTAACATTGGGCAACTTGCATATTAGTAGAGGACTAAGTACCGTTTTTAGCAGACTATGTTCTTTCCTGTGCTATTTGGGGAGATTACGTTCCTTGGCACCTTTCTAGAGCATGTACTTATGGATTTGCTCGTTTTATGTTCCTTCCTGTGCTATTTGCTTACTTTACGTTCCTTGGCACTTTTCCAGAGCATGTACTTATGGATTTGCTTGGTTTATGTTCCTTCCTATGCTATTCTAAGGGTTTATGTTCCTTCCTATGCTATTCTAAGGGTTTATGTTCCTTCCTATGCTATTCTAAGGATTTATGTTCCTTCCCATGATATTTAGGGGCACTATGTTTCTTCCAATGCTATTTGGGGACACTATGTTCCTTCCAATGCTATTTAGGGACACTATGTTCCTTCCTATGCTATTCTAAGGGTTTATGTTCCTTCCTATGCTATTCTAAGGGTTTATGTTCCTTCCTATGTTATTCTATAGGACTATGTTCCTTCCAATGCTATTTGGGGACACTATGTTCCTTCCTATGCTATTCTATGGGACCTCTACACGTGATTAAACACGTTTTGAAACTACATGCTATTTGCTTGCCTTATGTTCCCTTGGTACCTTTCAAAACAAAGTGACAAAAAAAACATGTCTAACAATTTCGTTCATCGTGATAGTGCATAAGGTTTGAAACCTACGCCTGAGGCAGTACAGTTTCACGTGCATTTTGCAAAAAGCGAGCAAACCTTTCCTTGGTACCTTTCCAAACAAAGTGACAAAAAAAACATGTCTTTAGCAACTTCGTAAAAAAGGGTTTAGCATTTGCGAATTGGAACTTATGAACGATATTAATTAATGTTTGAATAATAGGAGCGTGAAGAATTCTAATTAGTGATTGGATCGTATGAAGATGGAGAAAAAGGGTTAAAGTGATTAGCAGTTAAGGTAACTCATGGCTTATTTATTATAAATTTGGAACAATATCAATCTATGAAAATGGTTAACGATGATAAAATGGTCTTATGACTTGACCTAGCTTTACTTCTTCGATGTGTTCTGTATAATACACAACTGGCGTTTGAACAGTGTTTTCAATTTAAAATAGAGTTTAACGTTATAGTATACTAAAAAGTTGATACTAAGAGAGATATAGATGGCAAGAAAAGAATTTTAATAATGGATAGAACCTACAATAAGGTTCTCTGGTATTTTGAATCCGATGGTGTCATTTTCATTAAGATCATTATCGACATTCGATTCTTTTCGTGTATCAGTAGGGTGCTAAGTTATACTTCTATAGCACTATGTTCCTTCCCATGCTATTCTATAGCACAATGTTCCTTCCTATGCTATTCTATAGCACTATGTTCCTTCCCATGCTATTCTATAGCACTATGTTCCTTCCCATGCTATTCTATAGCACTATGTTCCTTCCCATGCTATTCTATAGCACTATGTTCCTTCCCATGCTATTCTATAGCACTATGTTCCTTCCCATGCTATTCTATAGCACTATGTTCCTTCCCATACTATTCTATAGCACTATGTTCCTTTCCATACTATTCTATAGCACTATTATAGCATTCTATAGCATATTTGAAGTGTGTGCTATAAGACTGGTTTCTGATTTTTTTGACAATTGCCTTTAGTCAAGACTAGTTTGTTAGGAATGTGTCGCTAGATAGCATTTGTGAATTGGATCGTATGAAGGTGGATAAAAAAGGGTATAGCATTTGTGAATTGGACTATACGAACGCTATTAATTGAATAATAGGGAAAAACAGAGATAGATAGTATTTGCGAATTGGATCGTATGAAGGTGGAAAAAAAGGGTTAAATTGATTATTAGACAATTGCCTTTAGTCAAGACTAGTTTGTTAGGAATGTGTCGCTGCTAAAGCTAACTCTAATTGCAAAAAAAGGGGTATAGCATTTGCGAATTGGACTATACGAACGATATTAATTGAATATTAGGGAAAAAAGCAGAGCTAGATAGTATTTGCGAATTGGATCGTATGAAGGTGGAAAAAAAGGGTTAAACTGATTATTGGACAATTGCCTTTAGTCAAGACTAGTTTTTTAGGAATTTGTCGCTGCTCAAGCTAACTCTAATTGCAAAAAAAGGGTATAGCATTTGCGAATTGGTGATTATCAGTTAAGGTAACCCCTCGGGGTTGTTAACTCATAGCTTATTTATTATAAATTTGGAACAATGTCAATATATGGAAATGGTTAACGATGATAAAATGGTCTTATGACTTGACCTAGCTTTACTTCTTCGATGTGTTCTGTATAATACACAAGTGATGTTTGAACTGTGTTGTCAATTTAAAATAGAGTTTAACGTTATAGTATACTAAAAAGTTGATACTAAGAGAGATGTAGATGGCAAGAAAAGAATTTTAATAATGAAATTCAGAACAAACCTTAGAAATCCTTGCAAATCAAATAGTAAGGTGTATGTGAGTACGAGCCATCAAGGATCATAAGCACCAACGACACTAACCAGCAGAGACATCAACCCCCAAAGGTCCCCTATCCCAAAACTCGAAGGGCGCCCCCTCCCTTCAAACTTTTTGCCCCGCCCCCCATTTTTTTTGAATTTTTTTTAGTTTTTTTTATAACTTTTTTTTATTATTTTTTTTTTAACATGGTATATTTTTTTCAACTTTTTTTTACATGTCTTCGAATGAGATGAAACTTACTTAAAACAAAAAAAGAATCACATTTAATATTTTCCAAACTCAAAATGAGAATGGTATAGACATGCTAGTCATGACCTTTACTATTAGAAAAATAATGTTTGTAGCAACACTTTTTTTTATTGGACTAACTATTTCCGTAAAATCTGAGCTAATAAGGGGTTTTGACCGTAAACTCTAGTTTTTTGTAAGAAAATTATGGAAAATACAATTATCTGGTTCAAATGTGAAACTTAAGTCCATTTTTGGATCGAAAAATAAATTATTTCCGTAAAACCTGAGCTAATAAGGGTTTTTGACCATAAACTCTACTTTTTTGTAAGAAAATTATGGAAAAATACAATTCTCTGGTTCAAATGTGAAACTTAAGTCCATATTTGGTTCGAAAAATAAAACTATTTCTGTAAAATCTGAGCTAATAAGGGGTTTTGACCGTAAACTCTAGTTTTTTGTAAGAAAATTATGGAAAATACAAATCTCTGGTTCAAATGTGAAACTTAAGTCCATTTTTAAATCGAAAAATAAACTATTTCTGTAAAATCTGAGCTAATAAGGGGTTTTGACCGTAAACTCTAGTTTTTTTGTAAGAAAATTATGGAAAATACAATTCTCTGGTTCAAATGTGAAACTTAAGTCCATTTTTGGATCGAAAAATAAAACTATTTCTGTAAAATCTGAGCTAATAAGGGTTTTTGACCGTAAACTCTAGTTTTTTGTAAGAAAATTATGGAAAATACAATTCTCTAGTTCAAATGTGAAAATTAAGTCCAGTTTTGGATCGAAAAATAAAGTATTTCTGTAAAATCTGAGCTTTTTTTATCAACATCCGTTGTTGGATATGTCATTATGCCATTATGAAAAAATTGTAAGTAAGTAAGCAAGTAAGTAACAAACTCTTTCTTGAATTCACCTCTTGGATACACAATACAGAAATTTAATTCAGGAAATTATGAAAAAAAATTGAACAAATTCTTTATTAACATTCATTATAGATTGAAGCCGCTTCCTAGAAAGACAATACAGCAATTTCAGAAAATATAAGTATAAGAGTGATTAAATTCTATATCAACATCCATTTCTCGGATACATAGGAAAAAGTTGACAAAATCTAAGTGTTAGAGTGAATAAATTTTATTTTATAATAGTGAATAAATTAAATTTTATTTTATTTTACGCACGTAAGCTAACCTAACCTAACCAATGGTTTTGGTATTTCCGAGGTGCTCTCCCAGTGGCACTGCTGACATATATAACCGGTCTAACCTAAATTCAACATAACGACGCTTGAAGTCAAAATGAATAGATCTTGGACATATCCGACAAAGGATGTTGATAATGAATTTAGATTTTGTCAATTTTATTCAACATATCCGACAAAGGATGCTGAAAAAGCATTTATTCACTCTGATATTTAGATTTTGTTAATTATAATTGTTGTAACTGATAAAAGATGTTAATAAAAATAAATTATTCACTCTATCGCTTAGATTTTGTCAATTTTAATCTATGTATCCAAGAAAAGGATGTTGATGTAGAATTTAATCACACTGATACTTAGATTTTGTCAATTTTATCCGACATATCCGATAAAGGATTTAGTTAAAGTATTCATTCTGAAATTTAGATTTTGTCAATTTTATTTGATGTATCTGACAAAGGATGTTGATAAAAAAAAATATTCACTCTGACACTTAGATTCTGTCAATTTTATCCGATTTATCTGACGAAAGATGCTGATAAAACAAAATTTATTCACTCTCACTTAGATTTTGTCAACTTTTTCCTATGTATCCGAGAAATGGATGTTGATATAGAGTTCAGTCATTCCTACACTTAGATTTTGTGAAATTGCTCTATTTTCAAGGATGTTGAGAATGAATTTATTCACTCTGACACTTAGATTTCTTCAATTTTATCCCATGTATCCGAGAAAGGGATGTTGATATAGAATTTAATAATTCTGATACTTAGATTCTGTCAATTTTATCCAAAATATCCGACAAAGGATGCTGATAAAACATTTATTCATTCTGATATTTAGATTTTGTCAAATTTATTCAATATATCCGACAAAGGATGATGAAATAGCATTTATTCACTCTGATATTTAGATTTTGTTAATTATAATTGTTGTAAGTGAAAAAAGATGTTGATAAAAAATAAATTATTCACTCTGATACTTAGATTTTGTCAATGTTTATCCCACGTACCCGAGAGAGGGATGTTGATATAGAATTTAATCAATCTGATACATAGATTTTGTCAATTTTATCCCATTTACCTGAGAAAGGGATGTTGATATAGAATTTAATCAATCTGATACTTAGATTTTATCAATTTTTTCCGATATTTTCTCCTATGCATCCGAGAAAAGGATGCTGGCATAGAATTTAGTCACTCTGATATTTAGATTTTGTCAATTTTATCCGACATATCCGATCAAGGATGTTGTTAAAGCATTTATTCATTCTGAAATTTAGATTTTGTCAATTTTATTTGATGTATCTGCCAAAGGATGTTGATGAGAAAATTTATTCACTCTGGCACTTGGATTCTGTCAATTTATCCGATGTATCTGACAAAAGATGTTGATAAATAAAATTTATTAACTCTAACACTTAGATTTTGTCAACTTTTTCATATGTATCCGAGAAATGGATGTTGATATAGAATTTAATCACTCTTATACTTATATTTTGTGAAATTGCTGTATTGTCTGTCTAGGAAGCGGTTTCAATCTATAATGAATGTTAATAAAGAATTTGTTCAATTTTTTTTCATAATTTCCTGAATTAAATTTCTGTATTGTGTATCCAAGAGGTGATTTCAAGAAAGAGTTTGTTACTTACTTACTTACTTACTTGCTTACTTACTTATAATTTTTTCATAATGACATAATGACATATCCAACAACGGATGTTAATAAAGATAGCTCAGATTTTACAGAAATAGTTTTTTTTTTGATCCAAAACTGGACTTAAGTTTCACATTTGAACAAGAGAATTGTATTTTCCATAATTTTCTTACAAAAAACTAGAGTTTACGGTCAAAAACCCTTATTAGCTCAGATTTTACGGAAATAGTTTATTTTTCGATCCAAAAATGGACTTAAGTTTCACATTTGAACCAGAGAATTTTATTTTCCATAATTTTCTTACGAAAAACTAGAGTTTACGGTCAAAAACCCTTATTAGCTCAGATTTTACGGAAATAGTTTATTTTTCGATCCAAAAATGGACTTAAGTTTCACATTTGAACCAGAGAATTGTATTTTCCATAATTTTCTTACAAAAAAACTAGAGTTTACGGTCAAAAACCCTTATTAGCTCAGATTTTACGGAAATAGTTTTATTTTTCGATCCAAAAATGGACTTAAGTTTCACATTTGAACCAGAGAATTGTATTTTCCATAATTTTCTTACAAAAAAACTAGAGTTTACGGTCAGAAACCCTTATTAGCTCAGATTTTACAGAAATAGTTTATTTTTCGATCCAAAAATGGACTTAAGTTTCACATTTGAACCAGAAAATTTTATTTTCCATAATTTTCTTACAAAAACTAGAGTTTACGGTAAAAACCCTTATTAGCTCAGATTTTACGGAAATAGTTTTATTTTTCGATCCAAAAATGGACTTGTTTCACATTTGAACCAGAGAATTGTATTTTCCATAATTTTCTTACAAAAAAACTAGAGTTTACGGTCAAAAACCCTTATTAGCTCAGATTTTACGGAAATAGTTTGTTTTCCGATCCAAAAATGGACTTAAGTTTCACATTTGAACCCGAGAATTGTATTTTCCATTATTTTCTTACAAAAAACTAGAGTTTACAGTCAAAAACCCTTACTAGCTCAGATTTTACGGAAATGTTTAGTCCAATAAAAAAAGTGCTAGTACAAACATTATTTTTCTAATTGTAAAGGTCGTGACTAGCGTGGCTATACCATTCTCATTTTGAGTTTGGAAAATATTAAATGTGATTTTTTTTTGTTTTAAGTATGTTTCATCTCATTCGAAGACATGTAAAAAATGTTGAAAAAAATATATCATGTTAAAAAAAAAATAAAAAAAAAGTTAAAAAAGACTTCAAAAAAATTCAAAAAAATGGAGGGGAACAAAAAGTTGGAGGGGAGGGGGCGGCCTTCGAGTTTGGGGATAGGGGACCTTTGGGGGTTCATTTCTCTGCTGGCTAGGGTCGTTGGTGCTTATGATCCTTGATAGATCGAACTCACATACACCTTACTACTTAATTTGCAAGGATTTCTAAGGTTTGTTCTGAATATCATTATTAAAATTATTTTCTTGCCATCTACATCTCTCTTAGTATCAACTTTTTAGTATACTGTAACTTTAGACTCTATTTTAAACTGACAACACTATGCTTTTCTTGCCATCTACATCTCTCTTAGTATCAACTTTTTAGTATACTATAACGTTAAACTCTATTTTAAATTGACAACACTGTTCAAACGCCACTTGTGTATTATACAGAACACATCGAAGAAGTAAAGCTAGGTCAAGTCATAAGACCATTTTATCATCGTTAACCATTTCCATAGATTGATATTGTTCCAAATTTATAATAAATAAGCCATAAGTTACCTTAACTGCTAATCACTTTAACCCCTTTTCTCCATCTTCATACGATCCAATCACTTATTAGAATCCTTCACGCTCCTATTATTCAAACATTAATTAATATCGTTCATAAGGTCCAATTCGCAAATGCTAAACCCTTTTTTCCGAAGTTGCTAAAGACATGCTTTTTTTATCACTTTGTTTGGAAAGGTACCAAGGAAAGGTTTGCTTACTTTTTGCAAAATGCACATGAAACTGTACTGCCTCAGGCGTAGGTTTCAAACCTTATACACTATCACGATGAACGAAGTTGCTAGACATGTTTTTTTTCACTTTGTTTTGAAAGGTACCAAGGGAACATAAGGCAAGCAAATAGCATGTAGTTTCAAAACGTGTTTAATCACGTGTAGAGGTCTCATAGAATAACATAAGAAGGAACATAGTGTCCCCAAATAGCATTGGAAGGAACATAGTCCTATAGAATAACATAGGAAGGAACATAAACCCTTAGAATAGCAGAGGAAGGAACATAAACCCTTAGAATAGCATAGGAAGGAACATGGTGTCCCTAAATAGCATTGGAAGGAACATAGTGTCCCCAAATAGCATCGGAAGAAACATAGTGCCCCTAAATAGCATGGGAAGGAACATAAATCCTTAGGATAGCATAGGAAGGAACATAAACCCTTAGAATAGCATAGGAAGGAACATAAACCCTTAGAATAGCATAAGAAGGAACATAAACCAAGCAAATCCATAAGTACATGCTCTGGAAAAGTGCCAAGGAACGTAAAGTAAGCAAATAGCACAGGAAGGAACATAAACCAAGCAAATCCATAAGTACATGCTCTGGAAAGGTGCCAAGGAACGTAATCTCCCCAAATAGCACAGGAAGGAACATAGTCTGCTAGAAATAACTTAGTCCTCTACTCATATTTTACATTTCTCGTCGTAAATCCTCATTATCAATCAATTTAATTTAAGTCAATAAATAAGATTGCCTATGTTTGTCAGTCTTCAAAGCGAAAAACGTCATTTTTTAGTTTTTCAAATAGTTATTCATTGAGGTCTTCAGAAATATCTGATATTCAACGTGAAACAGTGTCGTTGGAAAGAGGTGTGGATTTTAGTTTTTGAGCCAAACTAGGTCTGAACTTTGTTTCGAAATAATATCAATAGCTGCTGGTAATACAAGAGTTTAACATACTTTTTTAGGCTTTTGGCATTTGGCCATTTTATGAGCAACCGCAAAAGACGCTAAAGTCCCGTGGAAGGTACAGTTGTAGTTTTTTTTATATATGTTGAGTAGATTGAAATCTACTACGCTTGTGAGCAAAGATATACTGAATTGTAAGTAGAGAGGGGGGTGCTACTCCCAGGAGTACATAATTTATGCATGTTTTTATGGTTTTTGTCAGTGAGAATGAAAAAACAGGATTTTTCTCACTAGAAAAACAGGAATTTTCTAACTTTTATGGATGTTTCTTGGACGGTTATGTCTGTTGGTAAATTTATTTGTTGTTTTTCATGGATGTTAAGTGCAATTTATGGATGTTTTTATGGTTTTTGTCAGTGAGAATGAAAAAACAGGATTTTTCTCACTTTGATGGATGTTTCATGGATGGTTATGTGTGTTGGTCAATTTATGGATGTTTTTATGGTTTTTGTCAGTGAGAATGAAAAAACAGGATTTTTCTCACTTTGATGGATGTTTCATGGATGGTTATGTTTGTTGGTCAATTTATGGATGTTTTTATGGTTTTTGTCAGTGAGAATGAAAAAAACAGGATTTTTCTCACTTTGATGGATGTTTCATGGATGGTTATGTGTGTTGGTCAATTTATGGATGTTTTTATGGTTTTTGTCAGTGAGAATGAAAAAACAGGATTTTTCTCACTTTGATGAATGTTTCGTGGATGGTTATGTGTTTTGGTCAATTTATGGATGTTTTTATGGTTTTTCTCACTGAGAATGAAAAAACAGGATTTTTCTCACTTTGATGGATGTTTCATGGATGATTATGTGTGTTGGTCAATTTATGGATGTTTTTATGGTTTTTCTCACTGAGAATGAAAAAACAGGATTTTTCTCACTTTGATGGATGTTTCATGGATGGTTATGTGTATTGGTCAATTTATGGATGTTTTTATGGTTTTTGTCAGTGAGAATGAAAAAACAGGATTTTTCTCACTTTGATGGAGGTTTCATGGATGGTTATGTGTATTGGTCAATTTATGGATGTTTTTACGGTTTTTCTCACTTAAAATGAAAAAACAGGATTTTTCTCACTTTGATGGATGTTTCATGGATGATTATGTGTGTTGGTCAATTTATGGATGTTTTTATGGTTTTTCTCACTGAGAATGAAAAAACAGGATTTTTCTCACTTTGATGTGTTTTCAAGGTCGATTTATTTATTGTTTCCAAGTGCATTGTCTCCGGGGCGAATGACACTTGACACATGATACATGACACATGACACATGACACGACACATGACACATGACACGACACATGACAGATGACACATGACACAAGACACAGACACAGACACAGACATAGACACACAATGGATTTCTGAAAAATTGATTACATAATCGGTAGAACCCTATCAGGAGCTCGTGACGGGAGTCCATATATGGGCATAGAATGAGGTATATATATATATATAATATATATATATATATATATATTATATATATATATATATATATATATATATATATATATATATATATATATATATATATATATATATATATATATATATATATATATATATATATATATATATATATATATATATATATATATATATATATTATATATATATATATATATATATATATATATCTATATATTATATATATATATATATATATATATATATATATATATATATATATATATATATATATATATATATATATATATATATAATATATATATATATATATAGGATTTTTCTCACTTTGATGGATGTTTCATGGATGGTTATGTGTGTTGGTGAATTTATGGATGTTTTTATGGTTTTTGTCAGTGAGAATGAAAAAACAGGATTTTTCTCACTTTGATGGATGTTTCATGGATGGTTATGTGTGTTGGTCAATTTATGGATGTTTTTATGGTTTTTGTCAGTGAGAATGAAAAGGCAGGATTTTTCTCACTTTGATGGATGTTTCATGAATGGTTATGTGTGTTGGTCAATTTATGGATGTTTTTATGGTTTTTGTCAGTGAGAATGAAAAAACAGGATTTTTCTCACTTTGATGGATGTTTCATGGATGGTTATGTGTATTGGTCAATTTATGGATGTTTTTATGGTTTTTGTCAATGAGAATGAAAAAACAGGATTTTTCTCACTTTGATGGATGTTTCATGGATGGTTATGTGTGTTGGTCAATTTATGGATGTTTTTATGGTTTTTGTCAGTGAGAATGAAAAAACAGGATTTTTCTCACTTTGATGGATGTTCCATGGATGGTTATGTGTGGTGGTCAATTTATGGGTTTTTATGGTTTTTGTCAATGAGAATGAAAAAACAGGATTTTTTCTCACGTTGATGGATGTTTCATGGATGATTATGTGTGTTGGTCAATTTATGGATGTTTTTATGGTTTTTGTCAATGAGAATGAAAAAACAGGATTTTTCTCACTTTGATGGATGTTTCATGGATGGTTATGTGTGTTGGTCAATTTATGGATGTTTTTATGGTTTTTGTCAGTGAGAATGAAAAAAACAGGATTTGTCTCACTTTGATGGATGTTTCATGGATGGTTATGTGTGTTGGTCAATTTATGGATGTTTTTATGGTTTTTGTCAGTGAGAATGAAAAAACAGGATTTTTCTCACTTTGATGAATGTTTCGTGGATGGTTATGTGTGTTGGTCAATTTATGGATGTTTTTATGGTTTTTCTCACTGAGAATGAAAAAACAGGATTTTTCTCACTTCGATGGATGTTTCATGGATGATTATGTGTGTTGGTCAATTTATGGATGTTTTTATGGTTTTTGTCAGTGAGAATGAAAAAACAGGATTTTTCTCACTTTGATGTGTTTTCAAGGTCGATTTATTTATTGTTTCCAAGTGCATTGTCTCCGGGGCGAATGACACTTGACACATGAGACGACACATGATACTTGACACATGACACATGACACAAGACACAGACACAGACACATACATAGACACACAATGGATTTCTGAGAAATTGATTACATAATCGGTAGAACCCTATCAGGAGCTCGTGACGGGAGTCCATATATGGGCATAGAATAAGGTAATCGACTAGGACAAATGGATTTCTGAGAAATTGATTACATAATCGGTAGAACCCTATCAGGAGGTCATGACGGGGGTCCATATATGGGCATAGAATGACGTAATCGACTAGGACAGTTGGAATATTTCAGTAGTGGTTTTCTCGTGGTTTACCATTTCACAGTTACATTCTCTTGATTTTTCAAAGTTCATTTTCGATTTCTTTCGTTGAAATGCAAGAGTTGGAATATTTCAGTAGTGTTTTGTCATGGTTTACCTTGTCACAGTTACATTCTCTTGATTTTTCAAAGTTCATTTTGAATTTCTTTCGTTGAAATGCAAGAGTTGGAATATTTCAGTAGTGTTTTGTCGTGGTTTACTTTGTCACAGTTACATTTTCTTGATTTTTCAAAGTTCATTGTGGATTTCTTTCGTTGAAATGCAAGAGTTGGAATATTTCAGTAGTGTTTTGTCGTGGTTTACCATGTCACAGTTACATTCTCTTGATTTTTCAAAGTTCATTGTGGATTTCTTTCGTTGAAATGCAAGAGTTGGAATATTTCAGTAGTGTCTTATCGTGGTTTACCTTGTCACAATTACATACTCTTGATTTTTCAAAGTTCATTGTGGATTTCTTTCGTGAAATCCAAGAGTTGGAATATGTCAGCAGTGTTTTGTCGTGGTTTACTTTGTCACAGTTACATTCTCTTGATTTTTTAAATTTCATTTAGAATTTCTTTCGTGAAATGCAAGAGTTGGAATATTTCAGTAGTGTTTTGTTGTGGTTTACCTTGTCACAGTTACATTTTCTTGATTTTTCAAAGTTCATTTTTGAATTTCTTTCGTAAGATGCAAGAGTTGAAATATTTCAGTAGTGTTTGTCGTGGTTTACTTTGTCACAGTTACATTCTCTTGTTTTTTCAAAGTTCATTTTGGAATTTCTTCCTTGAAATGCAAGAGTTGGAATATTTCAGTAGTGTTTTGTCGTGGTTTACCATGTCACGGTTACACTCTCTTGATTTTTCAAAGTTCATTTTGAATTTCTTTCGTTGAAATGCAAGAGTTGGAATATTTCAGTAGTGTCTTATCGTGGTTTACCTTGTCACAGTTACATTTTCTTTATTTTTCAAAGTTCATTTTGAATTTCTTTCGTGAAATGTGTTTTGTTGTGCTTTACTTTGACACAGTTACATTTTCTTGATTTTTCAAAGTTCATTTTGAATTTCTTTCGTTGAAATGCAAGAGTTGGAATATTTCAGAAGTGTTTTGTTGTGGTTTACCTTGTCACAGTTACACTTTCTTGATTTTTCAAAGTTCATTTTGAATTTCTTTCGTTGAAATGCAAGAGTTGGAATATTTCAGAAGTGTTTTGTTGTGGTTTACCTTGTCAAACTTACATTCTCTTGATTTTTCAAAGTTCATTTCGAATTTCTTTTTTTATTGAAATGCAAGAGTTGGAATATTTCAGTAGTATTCTGTCGTGGTTTACCTTGTCACAGTTACATTCTCTTGATTTTTCAAAGTTCATTTGAATTTCTTTCATTGAAATGCAAGAGTTGGATTATTTCAGTAGTGTTTTTTCATGGTTTACCATGTCACAGTTACATTCTCTTGATTTTTCAAAGTTCATTTTGAATTTCTTTAGTTGAAATGCGAGAGTTGGAATATTTCAGTAGTGTTTTGTCGTGGTTTACCTTGTCACAGTTACATTCTACTAATTTTTCAAAGTTCATTTTGAATTTCTTTCATTGAAATGCAAGAGTTGGATTATTTCAGTAGTTTTTTGTCATGGTTTACCTTGTCACAGATACATTCTCTTGATTTTTCAAAGTTCATTTTGGATTTCATTCGTTGAAATGCAAGAGTTGGAATATTTCAGTAGTGTTCTGTCATTGTTTACCATGTCACAGTTACATTCTCTTGATTTTTCAAAGTTCATTTTGAATTTCTTTCGTTGAAATGCAAGAGTTGGAATATTTCAGTAGTGTTTTGTTGTGGTTTACCTTGTCACAGTTACATTCTCTTAATTTTTCAAAGTTCATTTTGGATTTCTTTCGTTGAAGTGCAAGAGTTGGAATATTTCAGTAGTGTTTTGTCATGGTTTACCTTGTCACAGTTACATTCTCTTGATCTTTCAAAGTTCTTTTTAAATTTCTTTCATTGAAATGCAAGAGTTGGAATATTTCAGTAGCGTCTTGTCATGGGTTACCTTGTCACAGTTACATTCTACTAATTTTTCAAAGTTCATTTTGAATTTCTTTCGTTGAAATGCAAGAGTTGGAATATTTCAGTAGTGTTTTGTCGTGGTTTACTTTGTCACAGTTACATTCTCTTGATTTTTCAAAGTTAATTTTGGATTTCTTTCGTTGAAATGCAGGAGTTGGAATATTTCAGTAGTGTTTTGTCATGGTTTACCTTGTCACAGATACATTCTATTGATTTTTCAAAGTTCATTTCGAATTTCTTTCATTGAAATGCAAGAGTTGGAATATTTCAGTAGTGTTTTGTCGGGGTTTACCTTGTCACGTTACATTCTCTTGATTTTTCAAAGTTCATTTGAATTTCTTTCATTGAAATGCAAGAGTTTGATTATTTCAGTAGTGTTTTGTTGTGCTTTACCTTTTCCCAGTTACATTCTCTTAATTTTTCAAAGTTCATTTTTAATTTCTTTCGTTGAAATGCAAGAGTTGGAATATTTCAGTAGCGTTTTGTCATGGTTTACCTTGTCACAGTTACATTCTCTTGATTTTTCAAAGTTCATTTGAATTTCTTTCATTGAAATGCAAGAGTTGGAATATTTCAGTAGTGTTTTGTCGTGGTTTACCTCGTCACGTTACATTCTCTTGATTTTTCAAAGTTCATTTGAATTTCTTTCATTGAAATGCAAGAGTTTGATTATTTCAGTAGTGTTTTGTTGTGCTTTACCTTTTCCCAGTTACATTCTCTTAATTTTTCAAAGTTCATTTTGGATTTCTTTCGTTGAAATGCAAGAGTTGGAATATTTCAGTAGTGTTCTGTCATTGTTTACCATGTCACAGTTACATTCTCTTGATTTTTCAAAGTTCATTTTGAATTTCTTTCGTTGAAATGCAAGAGTTGGAATATTTCAGTAGTGTTTTGTTGTGGTTTACCTTGTCACAGTTACATGCTCTTAATTTTTCAAAGTTCATTTTGGATTTCTTTCGTTGAAATGCAAGAGTTGGAATATTTCAGTAGTGTTTTGTCATGGTTTACCTTGTCACAGTTACATTCTCTTGATTTTTCAAAGTTCTTTTTAAATTTCTTTCATTGAAATGCAAGAGTTGGAATATTTCAGTAGCGTCTTGTCATGGTTTACCTTGTCACAGTTACATTCTACTAATTTTTCAAAGTTCATTTTGAATTTCTTTCGTTGAAATGCAAGAGTTGGAATATTTCAGTAGTGTTTTGTCGTGGTTTACTTTGTCACAGTTACATTCTCTTGATTTTTCAAAGTTAATTTTGGATTTCTTTCGTTGAAATGCAGGAGTTGGAATATTTCAGTAGTGTTTTGTCATGGTTTACCTTGTCACAGATACATTCTATTGATTTTTCAAAGTTCATTTCGAATTTCTTTCATTGAAATGCAAGAGTTGGAATATTTCAGTAGTGTTTTGTCGGGGTTTACCTTGTCACGTTACATTCTCTTGATTTTTCAAAGTTCATTTGAATTTCTTTCATTGAAATGCAAGAGTTTGATTATTTCAGTAGTGTTTTGTTGTGCTTTACCTTTTCCCAGTTACATTCTCTTAATTTTTCAAAGTTCATTTTTAATTTCTTTCGTTGAAATGCAAGAGTTGGAATATTTCAGTAGTGTTTTGTCATGGTTTACCTTGTCACAGTTACATTCTCTTGATTTTTCAAAGTTCATTTGAATTTCTTTCATTGAAATGCAAGAGTTGGAATATTTCAGTAGTGTTTTGTCGTGGTTTACCTCGTCACTGTTACATTTTCTTAATTTTTCAAAGTTCATTTTGAATTTCTTTCGATGAAATGCAAGAGTTGGAATATTTCAGTAGTGTTTTGTCATGGTTTACCTTGTCATAGATAAATTCTCTTGATTTTTCAAAGTTTATTTCGAATTTCTTTCATTGAAATGCAAGAGTTGGAATATGTCAGTAGTGTTTTGTCGTGGTTTACCTTGTCACAATTACATTCTCTTGATTTATCAAAGTTCATTTGAATTTCTCACATTGTAATGCAAGAGTTGGATTATTTCAGTAGTGTTTTGTTGTGCTTTACCTTGTCACAGTTACATTCTCTTAATTTTTCAAAGTTCATTTTGAATTTCTTTCGTTGAAATGCAAGAGTTTGGAATATTTCAGTAGTGTTTTGTCGCGGTTTACCTTCTCACAGTTACATTCTTTTGATTTTTCAAAGTTCATTTTGAATTTCTTTCATTGAAATTCAATATTTGGATTATTTCAGTAGTGTTTTGTCGCAACACAAAATTTTTGGACAAATATTTGGATTATTTCAGTAGTGTTATATTCTCTTGATTTTTCAAAGTTCATTTCGGATTTCTTTCGTTGAAATGCAAGAGTTGGAATATTTCAGTAGTGTTTTGTTGTGGTTTACCTTAACACAGTTACATTCTCTTAATTTTTCAAAGTTCATTTTGAATTTCTATCGTTGAAATGCAAGAGTTGGAATATTTCAGTAGTGTTTTGATATGGTTTACCTTGTCACAGTTACATTCTCTTTATTTTTCAAAGTTCATTTTGAATTTCTTTCATTGAAATGCAAGAGTTGGAATATTTCACTAGTGTTTTGTCATGGTTTACCATGTCACAGTTACATTCTCTTAATTTTTCAAAGTTCATTTTGAATTTCTATCATTGAAATGCAAGAGTTGGAATATTTCAGTAGTTTTTTGTCGTGGTTTACCTTATCACAGTTACATTCTCTTGATTTTTCAAAGTTCATTTTGAATTTATTTCGATGAAATGAAAGAGTTGGAATATTTCAATAGTGTTTTGTCATGGTTTACCTTGTCAGACTTAATTTCTCTTAATTTTTCAAAGTTCATTTTGGTTTATTTCGGTGAAATGCAAGAGTTGGAATATTTCAGTAGTGTTTTGATGTGGTTTACCTTGTCACAGTTACATTCTCTTGATTTTTCAAAGTTCATTTTGGTTTTATTTCAGTGAAATGCAAGAGTTGGAATATTTCAGTAGTGTTTTGTTGTGGTTTACCATGTCACACTTACATTCTCTTAATTTTTCAAAGTTCATTTTGGATTTCTTTCGATGAAATGCAAGAGTTGGAATATTTCAATAGTGTTTTGTCATGGTTTACCTAATCACAGTTACATTCTCTTAATTTTTCAAAGTTCATTTTGAATTTCTTTCGTTGAAATGCAAGAGTTGGATTATTTCAGTAGTGTTTTGTCGTGGTTTACCTAGTCACCGTTACATTCTTTTAATTTTTCAAAGTTCATTTTGGATTTCTTTCGATGAAATGCAAGAGTTGGAATATTTCAATAGTGTTTTGTCATGGTTTACCTAATCACAGTTACATTCTCTTAATTTTTCAAAGTTCATTTTGAATTTCTTTCGTTGAAATGCAAGAGTTGGAATATTTCAGTAGTGTTTTGTCATGGCTTACCTTGTCACAGTTACATTCTCTTGATTTTTCAAAGTTCATTTTGAATTTCTTTCATTGAAATGCAAGAGTTGGAATATTTCAGTAGTGTTTTGTTGTTGTTTACCTTGTCACAGATACATTCTCTTAATTTTTCAAAGTTCATTTTGGATTTCTTTCATTGAAATGCAAGAGTTGGAATATTTCAGTAGTGTTTTGTCATGGTTTACCTTGTCACAGTTACATTCTTGTAATTTTTCAAAGTTCATTTTGAATTTCTTTTCGTTGAAATTCAAGAGTTGAAATATTTCAGTAGTGTTTTGTCATGGTTTACCTTATCACAGATACATTCTCTTGATTTTCCAAAGTTCATTTTGAATTTCATTCGTTGAAATGCAAGAGTTGGAATATTTCAGTAGTGTTTTGTCGTGGTTTACCTTGTCACAGTTACATTCTCTTGATTTTTCAAAGTTCATTTGGATTTCTTTCGTTGAAATGCAAGAGTTGGATTATTTCAGTAGTGTTTTGTCGTGGTTTACCATGTCACAGTTACATTCTCTTGATTTTTCAAAGTTCATTGCGGATTTCTTTTGTTGAAATATGTTTTGTTGTGCATTACCTTGACACAGTTACATTTTCTTGATTTTTGTTAGGTTAGGTTAGCTTAGATCAAGTAAGGTTATGTTAAGTTAGGTTAGGTTAGCCTACGTACGCGCGTGTGCCTAGGCTAATCTAACCTAACCTAACCTAACTTGATCTAGCCTAACCTAACCTAACCTAAAAAAAATCAAGAAAATGTAACTGTGTCAAGGTAAAGCACAACAAAACATATTTCAACAAAAGAAATCCACAATGAACTTTGAAAAATCAAGAGAATGTAACTGTGCCAAGGTAAACCACGACAAAACACTACTGAAATATTCCAACTCTTGCATTTCAACGAAAGAAATCCAAAATGAACTTTGAAAAATCAAGAGAATGTAACTGTGACAAGGTAAACCATGGCAAAACACTACTGAAATATTCCAATTCTTGCATTTCACGAAAGAAATCCAAAATGAACTTTGAAAAATCAAGAGAATGTAACTGTGACATGGTAAACCACGACAAAACACTACTGAAATAATCCAATTCTTGCATTTCAACGAAAGAAATCCAAAATGAACTTTGAAAAATCAAGAGAATGTAACTGTGACAAGGTAAACCACGACAAAACACTACTGAAATATTCCGACTCTTGCATTTCAACGAATGAAATTCAAACTGAACTTTGGAAAATCAAGAGAATGTATCTGTGATAAGGTAAACCATGACAAAACACTACTGAAATATTTCAACTCTTGAATTTCAACGAAAGAAATTCAAAATGAACTTTGAAAAATTACAAGAATGTAACTGTGACAAGGTAAACCATGACAAAACACTACTGAAATATTCCAACTCTTACATTTCAATGAAAGAAATCCAAAATGAACTTTGAAAAATTAAGATAATGTATCTGTGACAAGGTAAACAACAACAAAACACTACTGAAATATTCCAACTCTTGCATTTCAATGAAAGAAATTCAAAATGAACTTTGAAAAATCAAGAGAATGTAACTGTGACAAGGTAAGCCATGACAAAACACTACTGAAATATTCCAACTCTTGCATTTCAACGAAAGAAATTCAAAATGAACTTTGAAAAATTAAGAGAATGTAACTGTGACTAGGTAAACCACGACAAAACACTACTGAAATATTCCAACTCTTGCATTTCATCGAAAGAAATCCAAAATGAACTTTGAAAAATTAAGAGAATGTAAGTGTGACATGGTAAACCACAACAAAACACTACTGAAATATTCCAACTCTTGCATTTCACTGAAATAAAACCAAAATGAACTTTGAAAAATCAAGAGAATGTAACTGTGACAAGGTAAACCACATCAAAACACTACTGAAATATTCCAACTCTTGCATTTCACCGAAATAAAACCAAAATGAACTTTGAAAAATTAAGAGAATGTAAGTCTGACAAGGTAAACCATGACAAAACACTATTGAAATATTCCAACTCTTTCATTTCATCGAAAGAAATTCAAAATGAACTTTGAAAAATCTAGAGAATGTAACTGTGATAAGGTAAACCACGACAAAAAACTACTGAAATATTCCAACTCTTGCATTTCAATGATAGAAATTCAAAATGAACTTTGAAAAATTAAGAGAATGTAACTGAGACAAGGTAAACTGCAACAAAACACTACTGAAATATTCCAACTCTTGCATTTCAACGAAAGAAATTCAAAATGAACTTTGAAAAATCAAGAGAATGTAACTGCTACATGGTAAACCATGACAAAACACTAGTGAAATATTCCAACTCTTGCATTTCAATAAAGAAATTCAAAATGATCTTTGAAAAATCAAGAGAATGTAACTGTGACAAGGTAAACCATATCAAAACACTACTGAAATATTCCAACTCTTGCATTTCACCGAAAGAAATTCAAAATGAACTTTGAAAAATCAAGAAAATGTAATTATGACAAGGTAAACCACAACAAAACACTACTGAAATATTCAAACTCTTGCATTTCAACAATAGAAATTCAAAATGAACTTTGAAAAATTAAGAGAATGGAACTGTGTTAAGGTAAACCACAACAAAACACTACTGAAATATTCCAACTCTTGCATTTCAACGAAAGAAATTCGAAATGAACTTTGAAAAATCAAGAGAATATAACTGTGACATGGTAAACCACGACAAAACACTACTGAAATAATCTAAATCTTGCATTTCAATGAAAGAAATTCAAAATCAACTTTGAAAAATAAAAAGAATGTAACTGTGAGAAGGTAAACCACGACAAAACACTACTGAAATATTCCAACTCTCGCATTTTAACGAAAGAAATTCAAAATGAACTTTGAAAAATTAAGAGAATGTAACTCTGACAAGGTAAAGCACAACTAAACACTACTGAAATAATCCAACTCTTGCATTACAATGTAAGAAATTCAAATGAACTTTGAAAAATCAAGAGAATGTAACTGTGACAAGGTAAACCACGACAAAACACTACTGACATATTCCAACTCTTGCATTTCAATGAAAGAAATTCGAAATGAACTTTGAAAAATCAAGAGAATGTATCTGTGACAAGGTAAACCATGACAAAACACTACTGAAATATTCCAACTCTTGCATTTCAACGAAAGAAATTCAAAATGAGCTTTGAAAAATTAAGAGAATGTAACTGTGACAAGGTAAACCACGACAATTCACTACTGAAATATTCCAACTCTTGCATTTCAATGAAAGAAATTCAAATGAACTTTGAAAAATCAAGAGAATGTAACTGTGACAAGGTAAACCATGACAAAACACTACTGAAATATTCCAACTCTTGCATTTCAACGAAAGAAATCCAAAATGAACTTTGAAAAATTAAGAGAATGTAACTTTGACAAAGTAAACCATGGCAAAACACTACTGAAATATTCCAACTCTTGCATTTCACGAAAGAAATCCAAAATGAACTTTGAAAAATCAAGAGAATGTGACTGGGACATGGTAAACCACGACAAAACACTACTGAAATAATCCAACTCTTGCATTTCAACGAAAGAAATCCAAAATGAACTTTGAAAAATCAAGAGAATGTAACTGTGACAAGGTAAACCACGACAAAACACTACTGAAATATTCCAACTCTTGCATTTCAACGAATGAAATTCAAAATGAACTTTGGAAAATCAAGAGAATGTATCTGTGATAAGGTAAACCATGACAAAACACTACTGAAATATTTCAACTCTTGAATTTCAACGAAAAGAAATTCAAAATGAACTTTGAAAAATTACAAGATTGTAACTGTGACAAGGTAAACCATGACAAAACACTACTGAAATATTCCAACTCTTGCATTTCAATGAAAGAAATCCAAAATGAACTTTGAAAAATTAAGAGAATGTAAGTGTGACATGGTAAACCACAACAAAACACTACTGAAATATTCCAACTCTTGCATTTCACCGAAATAAAACCAAAATTAACTTTGAAAAGTTAAGAGAATGTAAGTCTGACAAGGTAAACCATGACAAAACACTATTGAAATATTCCAACTCTTTCATTTCATCGAAAGAAATTCAAAATGAACTTTGAAAAATCAAGAGAATGTAACTGTGATAAGGTAAACCACGACAAAAAACTACTGAAATATTCCAACTCTTGCATTTCAATTATAGAAATTCAAAATGAACTTTGAAAAATTAAGAGAATGTAACTGTGACAAGGTAAACTGCAACAAAACACTGCTGAAATATTCCAACTCTTGCATTTCAACGAAAGAAATTCAAAATGGACTTTGAAAAATCAAGAGAATGTAACTGCTACATGGTAAACCATGACAAAACACTAGTGAAATATTCCAACTCTTGCATTTCAATGAAAGAAATTCAAAATGAACTTTGAAAAATCAAGAGAATGTAACTGTGACAAGGTAAACCATATCAAAACACTACTGAAATATTCCAACTCTTGCATTTCACCGAAAGAAATTCAAAATGAACTTTGAAAAATCAAGAAAATGTAATTGTGACAAGGTAAACCACAACAAAACACTACTGAAATATTCAAACTCTTGCATTTCAACGATAGAAATTCAAAATGAACTTTGAAAAATTAAGAGAATGGAACTGTGTTAATGTAAACCACAACAAAACACTACTGAAATATTCCAACTCTTGCATTTCAACGAAAGAAATCCGAAATGAACTTTGAAAAATCAAGAGAATATAACTGTGACATGGTAAACCACGACAAAACACTACTGAAATAATCTAAATCTTGCATTTCAATGAAAGAAATTCAAAATCAACTTTGAAAAATAAAAAGAATGTAACTGTGAGAAGGTAAACCACGACAAAACACTACTGAAATATTCCAACTCTCGCATTTCAACGAAAGAAATTCAAAATGAACTTTGAAAAATTAAGAGAATGTAACTGTGACAAGGTAAAGCACAACAAAACACTACTGAAATAATCCAACTCTTGCATTACAATGTAAGAAATTCAAATGAACTTTGAAAAATCAAGAGAATGTAACTGTGACAAGGTAAACCACGACAAAACACTACTGACATATTCCAACTCTTGCATTTCAATGAAAGAAATTCGAAATGAACTTTGAAAAATCAAGAGAATGTATCTGTGACAAAGTAAACCATGACAAAACACTACTGAAATATTCCAACTCTTGCATTTCAACGAAAGAAATTCAAAATGAACTTTGAAAAATTAAGAGAATGTAACTGTGACAAGGTAAACCACGACAATTCACTACTGAAATATTCCAACTCTTGCATTTCAATGAAAGAAATTCAAATGAACTTTGAAAAATCAAGAGAATGTAACTGTGACAAGGTAAACCATGACAAAACACTACTGAAATATTCCAACTCTTGCATTTCAACGAAAGAAATCCAAAATGAACTTTGAAAAATTAAGAGAATGTAACTTTGACAAAGTAAACCATGGCAAAACACTACTGAAATATTTCAACTCTTGCATTTCAATGAAAGAAATTCAAATGAACTTTGAAAAATCAAGAGAATGTAACTGTGACAAGGTAAACCATGACAAAACACTACTGAAATATTCCAACTCTTGCATTTCAACGAAAGAAATTAAAAATGAACTTTGAAAAATTAAGAGAATGTAACTGTGACAAGGTAAAGCACAACAAAACACTACTGAAATAATCCAACTCTTGTATTTGAATGAAAGAAATTCAAATGAACTTTGAAAAATCAATAGAATGTATCTGTGACAAGGTAAAACATGACAAAACACTACTGAAATATTCCAACTCCTGAATTTCAACGAAAGAAATCCAAAATGAACTTTGAAAAATCAAACACACTTTGAAAAATCAAAATAAAGCACAACAAAACACTACTGAAATAATCCAACTCTTGCATTTCAATGAAAGAAATTCAAATGAACTTTGAAAAATCAAGAGAATGTAACTGTGACAAGGTAAACCACGACAAAACACTACTGAAATATTCCAACTCTTGCATTTCAATGAAAGAAATTCGAAATGATCTTTGAAAAATCAATAGAATGTATCTGTGACAAGGTAAACCATGACAAAACACTACTGAAATATTCCAACTCTTCCATTTCAACGAAATAAATTCAAAATGAACTTTGAAAAATTAAGGAAATGTAACTGTGACTAGGTAAACCACGACGAAACACTACTGAAATATTCCAACTCTTGCATTTCAACGAAAGAAATTCAAAATGAACTTTGAAAAATTAAGAGAATGTAACTGTGATTAGGTAAACCATGACAAAACACTATTGAAATATTCCAACAATTGCATTTCACTGAAATAAAACCAAAATGAACTTTGAAAAATCAAGAGAATGTAACTGTGACAAGGTAAACCACGTCAAAACACTACTGAAATATTCCAACTCTTGCATTTCACCGAAATAAAACCAAAATGAACTTTGAAAAATTAAGAGAATGTAAGTCTGACAAGGTAAACCATGACAAAACACTATTGAAATATTCCAACTCTTTCATTTCATCGAAAGAAATTCAAAATGAACTTTGAAAAATCAAGAAAATGTAACTGTAATAAGGTAAACCACGACAAAAAACTACTGAAATATTCCAACTCTTGCATTTCAATGATAGAAATTCAAAATGAACTTTGAAAAATTAAGAGAATGTAACTGTGACAAGGTAAACTGCAACAAAACACTACTGAAATATTCCAACTCTTGCATTTCAACGAAGGAAATTCAAAATGAACTTTGAAAAATCAAGAGAATGTAACTGTGACATGGTAAACCATGACAAAACACTAGTGAAATATTCCAACTCTTGCATTTCAATGAAAGAAATTCAAAATGAACTTTGAAAAATCAAGAGAATGTAACTGTGACAAGGTAAACCATATCAAAACACTACTGAAATATTCCAACTCTTGCATTTCAACGATAGAAATTCAAAATGAACTTTGAAAAATTAAGAGAATGTAACTGTGTTAAGGTAAACCACAACAAAACACTACTGAAATATTCCAACTCTTGCATTTTAACGAAAGAAATCCGAAATGAACTTTGAAAAATCAAGAGAATATAACTGTGACACGGTAAACCACGACAAAACACTACTGAAATAATCCAAATCTTGCATTTCAATGAAAGAAATTCAAAATGAACTTTGAAAAATCAAAAGAATGTAACTGTGAGAAGGTAAACCACGACAAAATACTACTGAAATATTCCAACTCTCGCATTTCAACGAAAGAAATTCAAAATGAACTTTGGAAAATTAAGAGAATGTAACTGTGACAAGGTAAAGCACAACAAAACACTACTGAAATAATCCAACTCTTGCATTACAATGTAAGAAATTCAAATGAACTTTGAAAAATCAAGAGAATGTAACTGTGACAAGGTAAACCACGACAAAACACTACTGAAATATTCCAACTCTTGCATTTCAATGAAAGAAATTCGAAATGAACTTTGAAAAATCAAGAGAATGTATCTGTGACAAGGTAAACCATGACAAAACACTACTGAAATATTCCAACTCTTGCATTTCACTGAAATAAAACCAAAATGAACTTTGAAAAATCAAGAGAATGTAACTGTGACAAGGTAAACCATGGCAAAACACTACTGAAATATTCCAATTCTTGCATTTCAATGAAAGAAATTCGAAATGAACTTTGAAAAATCAAGAGAATGTATCTGTGACAAACTAAACCATGACAAAACACTACTGAAATATTCCAACTCTTGCATTTCAACGAAAGAAATTCAAAATGAACTTTGAAAAATTAAGAGAATGTAACTGTGACAAGGTAAACCACGACAAAACACTACTGACATATTCCAACTCTTGCATTTCAATGAAAGAAATTCAAAATGAACTTTGAAAAATCAAGAGAATGTATCTGTGACAAAGTAAACCATGACAAAACACTACTGAAATATTCCAACTCTTGCATTTCAACGAAAGAAATTCAAAATGAACTTTGAAAAATTAAGAGAATGTAACTGTGACAAGGTAAACCACGACAATTCACTACTGAAATATTCCAACTCTTGCATTTCAATGAAAGAAATTCAAATGAACTTTGAAAAATCAAGAGAATGTAACTGTGACAAGGTAAACCATGACAAAACACTACTGAAATATTCCAACTCTTGCATTTCAACGAAAGAAATCCAAAATGAACTTTGAAAAATTAAGAGAATGTAACTTTGACAAAGTAAACCATGGCAAAACACTACTGAAATATTTCAACTCTTGCATTTCAATGAAAGAAATTCAAATGAACTTTGAAAAATCAAGAGAATGTAACTGTGACAAGGTAAACCATGACAAAACACTACTGAAATATTCCAACTCTTGCATTTCAACGAAAGAAATTAAAAATGAACTTTGAAAAATTAAGAGAATGTAACTGTGACAAGGTAAAGCACAACAAAACACTACTGAAATAATCCAACTCTTGCATTTGAATGAAAGAAATTCAAATGAACTTTGAAAAATCAATAGAATGTATCTGTGACAAGGTAAACCATGACAAAACACTACTGAAATATTCCAACTCCTGAATTTCAACGAAAGAAATCCAAAATGAACTTTGAAAAATCAAACACACTTTGAAAAATCAAAATAAAGCACAACAAAACACTACTGAAATAATCCAACTCTTGCATTTCAATGAAAGAAATTCAAATGAACTTTGAAAAATCAAGAGAATGTAACTGTGACAAGGTAAACCACGACAAAACACTACTGAAATATTCCAACTCTTGCATTTCAATGAAAGAAATTCGAAATGATCTTTGAAAAATCAATAGAATGTATCTGTGACAAGGTAAACCATGACAAAACACTACTGAAATATTCCAACTCTTCCATTTTAACGAAATAAATTCAAAATGAACTTTGAAAAATTAAGGAAATGTAACTGTGACTAGGTAAACCACGACAAAACACTACTGAAATATTCCAACTCTTGCATTTCAACGAAAGAAATTCAAAATGAACTTTGAAAAATTAAGAGAATGTAACTGTGATTAGGTAAACCATGACAAAACACTATTGAAATATTCCAACAATTGCATTTCACTGAAATAAAACCAAAATGAACTTTGAAAAATCAAGAGAATGTAACTGTGACAAGGTAAACCACGTCAAAACACTACTGAAATATTCCAACTCTTGCATTTCACCGAAATAAAACCAAAATGAACTTTGAAAAATTAAGAGAATGTAAGTCTGACAAGGTAAACCATGACAAAACACTATTGAAATATTCCAACTCTTTCATTTCATCGAAAGAAATTCAAAATGAACTTTGAAAAATCAAGAAAATGTAACTGTAATAAGGTAAACCACGACAAAAAACTACTGAAATATTCCAACTCTTGCATTTCAATGATAGAAATTCAAAATGAACTTTGAAAAATTAAGAGAATGTAACTGTGACAAGGTAAACTGCAACAAAACACTACTGAAATATTCCAACTCTTGCATTTCAACGAAGGAAATTCTAAATGAACTTTGAAAAATCAAGAGAATGTAACTGTGACATGGTAAACCATGACAAAACACTAGTGAAATATTCCAACTCTTGCATTTCAATGAAAGAAATTCAAAATGAACTTTGAAAAATCAAGAGAATGTAACTGTGACAAGGTAAACCATGTCAAAACACTACTGAAATATTCCAACTCTTGCATTTCAACGATAGAAATTCAAAATGAACTTTGAAAAATTAAGAGAATGTAACTGTGTTAAGGTAAACCACAACAAAACACTACTGAAATATTCCAACTCATGCATTTTAACGAAAGAAATCCGAAATGAACTTTGAAAAATCAAGAGAGAATATAACTGTGACACGGTAAACCACGACAAAACACTACTGAAATAATCCAAATCTTGCATTTCAATGAAAGAAATTCAAAATGAACTTTGAAAAATCAAAAGAATGTAACTGTGAGAAGGTAAACCACGACAAAATACTACTGAAATATTCCAACTCTCGCATTTCAACGAAAGAAATTCAAAATGAACTTTGAAAATTAAGAGAATGTAACTGTGACAAGGTAAAGCACAACAAAACACTACTGAAATAATCCAACTCTTGCATTACAATGTAAGAAATTCAAATGAACTTTGAAAAATCAAGAGAATGTAACTGTGACAAGGTAAACCACGACAAAAAACACTACTGACATATTCCAACTCTTGCATTTCAATGAAAGAAATTCGAAATGAACTTTGAAAAATCAAGAGAATGTATCTGTGACAAGGTAAACCATGACAAAACACTACTGAAATATTCCAACTCTTGCATTTCACTGAAATAAAATTTCAAAATGAACTTTGAAAAAATCAAGAGAATGTAACTGTGACAAGGTAAACACAACAAAACACTACTGAAATATTCCAACTCTTGCATTTCACGAAAGAAATCCAAAATGAACTTTGAAAAATCAAGAGAATGTAACTGTGACATGGTAAAAACCACGACAAAACACTACTGAAATAATCCAATTCTTGCATTTCAACGAAAGAAATCCAAAATGAACTTTGAAAAATCAAGAGAATGTAACTGTGACAAGGTAAAAAACCACGACAAAACACTACTGAAATATTCCGACTCTTGCATTTCAACGAATGAAATTCAAAATGAACTTTGGAAAATCAAAAGAGAATGTATCTGTGATAAGGTAAACCATGACAAAACACTACTGAAATATTTCAACTCTTGAATTTCAACGAAAGAAATTCAAAATGAACTTTGAAAAAATACAAGAATGTAACTGTGACAAGTTAAACCATGACAAAACACTACTGAAATATTCCAACTCTTGCATTTCAATGAAAGAAATCCAAAATGAACTTTGAAAAATTAAGATAATGTAATCTGTGACAAGGTAAACAACAACAAAACACTACTGAAATATTCCAACTCTTGCTTTTCAATGAAAGAAATTCAAAATGAACTTTGAAAAAATCAAGAGAATGTAAATTTGACAAGGTAAGCCATGACAAAACACTACTGAAATATTCCAACTCTTGCATTTCAACGAAAGAAATTCAAAAATGAACTTTGAAATTAAAATTAAGAGAATGTAACTGTGACTAGGTAAAAAACCACGACAAAACACTACTGAAATATTCCAACTCTTGCATTTCTACGAAAGAAATTCAAAATGAACTTTGAAAAATTAAGAGAATGTAACTGTGATTAGGTAAACCATGACAAAAACACTATTGAAATATTCCAACTCTTGCATTTCATCGAAAGAAATCCAAAATGAACTTTGAAAAATTAAGAGAATGTAAGTGTGACATGGTAAAACACAACAAAACACTACTGAAATATTCCAACTCTTGCATTTCACTGAAATAAAACCAAAATGAACTTTGAAAAATCAAGAGAATGTAACTGTGACAAGGTAAAAACAACATCCAAAAACACTACTGAAATATTCCAACTCTTGCATTTTCACGAAATAAAACCAAAATGAACTTTGAAAAATTAAGAGAATGTAAAGTCTGACAAAAACACTACTGAAATATTCAACTCTTGCATTTCACGAAAAGAAATCCAAAATGAACTTTGAAAAATCAAGAGAATGTGACTGGGACATGGTAAACCACGACAAAACACTACTGAAATAATCCAACTCTTGCATTTCAACGAAAGAAATTCAAAATGAACTTTGAAAAAAATTAAGAGAATGTAACTGTGATTAAGGTAAACCATGACAAAACACTATTGAAATATTCCAACAATAGCATTTCACTGAAATAAAACCAAAATGAACTTTGAAAAATCAAAAGAATGTAACTGTGACAAGGTAAACCACATCAAAAACACTACTGAAATATTCCAACTCTTGCATTTCACCGAAATAAAACCAAAATGAACTTTGAAAAATTAAGAGAATGTAAGTCTGACAAGGTAAACCATGACAAAACACTATTGAAATATTCCAACTCTTTCCATTTCATCGAAAGAAATTCAAAATGAACTTTGAAAAATCAAGAGAATGTAACTGTAATAAGGTAAACCACGACAAAAAAATACTGAAATATTCCAACTCTTGCATTTCAATGATAGAAATTCAAAATGAACTTTGAAAAATTAAGAGAATGTAACTGTGACAAGGTAAACTGCAACAAAAAAACACTACTGAAATATTCCAACTCTTGCATTTCAACGAAGGAAATTCAAAATGAACTTTGAAAAATCAAGAGAATGTAACTGTGACATGGTAAACCATGACAAAACACTAGTGAAAATATTCCAACTCTTGCATTTCAATGAAAGAAATTCAAATAAACTTTGAAAAATCAAGAGAATGTAACTGTGACAAGGTAAACCATATCAAAACACTACTGAAAATATTCCAACTCTTGCATTTCAACGATAGAAATTCAAAATGAACTTTGAAAAATTAAGAGAATGTAACTGTGTTAGGTAAACCACAACAAAACACTACTGAAATATTCCAACTCTTGCATTTTAACGAAAGAAATCCGAAATGAACTTTGAAAAATCAAGAGAATATAACTGTGACATGGTAAACCACGACAAAACACTACTGAAATAATCCAAATCTTGCATTTCAATGAAAGAAATTCAAAATGAACTTTGAAAAATCAAAAGAATGTAACTGTGACAAGGTAAACCCACGACAAAACACTACTGAAATATTCCAACTCTCGCATTTCAACGAAAGAAATTCGAAAATGAACTTTGAAAAATCAAGAAAATGTAACTGTGACAAGGTAAACCACGACAAAACACTACTGAAATATTCCAACTCTGCATTTTCAATGAAAGAAAAATTCAAAATGAACTTTGAAAAATCAAGAGAATGTAAACTGTGACAAGGTAAACCATGACAAAACACTACTGAAATATTCCAACTCTTGCATTTCAAAACGAAAGAAATTAAAAATGAACTTTGAAAAATTAAGAGAATGTAACTGTGACAAGGTAAAGCACAACAAAACACTACTGAAATAATCCAACTCTTGCATTTCAATGAAAGAAATTCAAATGAACTTTGAAAAAATCAAGAGAATGTAACTGTGACAAGGTAAACCACGACAAAAACACTACTGAAATATTCCAACTCTTGCATTTCAATGAAAGAAATTCGAAAATTAACTTTGAAAAATCAATAGAATGTATCTGTGACAAGGGTAAACCATGACAAAAATACTACTGAAATATTCCAAACTCTGCATTTCAACGAAAGAAATCCAAAATGAACTTTGAAAAATCAAGAGAATGTAACTGTGACAAGGTAAACCATGACAAAACACTACGAAATATTCCAACTCTTGCATTTTAATGAAATAAATAAAAATGAACTTTGAAAAATTAAAGAGAATGTAACTGTGACAAGGTAAAGCAACAACAAAAACACTACTGAATAATTCCAACTCTTGCATTTCAAACGAAATAAAATTCAAATGAACTTTGAAAAATCAAGAGAATGTAAACTGTGACAAGGTAAACCACGAACAAAACACTACTGAAATATTCCAACTCTTGCATTTCAATGAAAGAAAAAAAAATTCAAAATGAACTTTGAAAAATCAAGAGAATGTAACTGTGACATGGTAAACCATGACAAAACACTACTGAAATATTCCAACTCTTGCATTTTCAACGAAGAAATTCAAAATGAACTTTGAAAAATTAAGAGAATGTAACTGTGACAAGGTTAAGAACAACAAAACACCTACTGAAAATCCCAAACTCTTGCATACAATGTAAAAAATTCAAATGAACTTTGAAAAATCAAGAGGAATGTAACTGTGACAAGGTAAACCACGACAAAACACTACTGAACATATTCCAACTCTTGCATTTCAATGAAAAGGAAATCCAAAGTGAACTTTGAAAAATCAAGAGAATGTAACTGTGACAAGGTAAACCATGACCAAAAACACTACTGAAATATTCCAACTCTTGCATTTCAACGAAACAGAAATTCAAAAATGAACTTTGAAAAAATTAAGAGAATGTAACTGCTGACAAGGTAAACCACGACAAAAACACTAATGAAATATTCCAACTCTGCATTTCAATGAAAGAAAATCAAAATGAACTTTGAAAAAATCAAGAGAATGTACTGTGACAAGGTAAACCATGACAAAAAACACTACTGAAATATTCCAACTCTTGCATTTCAACGAAAGAAATCCAAAATGAACTTTGAAAAATCAAAGAGAATGTAACTTGACAACAGTAAACACATGACAAAACACTACTGAAATATTCCAACTCTTGCATTTCACGAAAGAAATTCAAAATGAACTTTAGAAAAAATCAAGAGAATGTGACTGTGACATTGGTAAACCACGACAAAAACACTTACTGAAATATTACCAACTCTTGCTATTTTAACGAACCCGAAAATCCGAAAAATGAACTTTGAAAAATCAAGAGAGTATAGAATCGTGTGACATGGTAAACGCCATGACAAAACACTACTGAAATAATCCAAAATCTTGTCATTTCAATGAAAGAAATTTCAAAATGAACTTTGAAAAATCAACCAAGAATGTAATGTGAGCAAGGTAAAACCACGACAAAACCACACCTACTGAAAATATTCCAACTCTCGCATTTCAACGAAAGAAATTCAAAATCGACGCCTTTGGAAAAATTAAGAGAATGTAACTGTGACAAGGTAAAGCACAACAAAACACTACTGAAATAATCCAACTCTTGCATTACAATTGTAAGAAATTCAAATGAACTTTGAAAAATCAGAGAATGTAACTGTGACAAGGTAAACCACGACCACAAAACACTACTGACATATTCCAACTCTGGCATTTTCAATAGAAAGAAATCGAAATTTGACACTTTGAAAAATCAAGGAGAATGTATCTGTGTGACAAGGTAAAAACATGGCCAGCAAAACACTACTGAAATATTCCAACTCGTGCATTTCACTGAAATAAAACCAAATATGAAACTTTTGAAAAATATCAAGAGAATGTAACTGTGACAAGGTAAACCATAGGCAAACACACTACTGAAAATATTCCAATTCTTGCATTTCACGAAAGAAATCCAAAATGAACTTTGAAAAATCAAGAGAATGTAACTGTGACATGGTAAACCACGACAACCAAAACACTACTGAATACACCGCAATCCAATTCTTGCATTTCAACGAAAGAAATCCAAAATGAACTTTGAAAAATCAACGCAGAATGTAACTGTGGACAACGTTAAACACGAACGACCACAAAAACACTCCCGAAAATATTCCGACTCTTGCATTTCAACGAATTATGGAAATTCCAAAAGAACTTTGGAAAATCAAGAGGAGAATGTATCTGTGATAAGGTAAACCATGGACAAAACACCTACCGCACAATATTTCAACTCTGAATTTCCCACGACAAAGCAAATTAAGCACCACTTCCAAACCATGAACTTTGAAAAATGATTAACCCCCAAGCCACATGCCAACCACTACTGTTGACAAGGTAAAACCCATGACCAAAACACCACTACCCTGAAATATATTGATCCCACACCCAACTCTTGCATTTCAATCGAAACGACCAAAACCCCTTTACACTTCCAAACCATGCAACCTGTTGAAAAATCCCCTAACGATACACTGTCACTCCTGTCGACACAGGCAAAAACACACACCCAACACCCACCAAACACTACTGCAAACATATTCACCACAACTCACTTGCAGCTGTCAACTGAAGGAAATTCAAAAAGAAACTTTGACCTACACAATCAAGAGAACACGTCAATCCTTTGCTGACAAGGTAAGCCATGACAAACACACTACCCTCGCAAACACCCTCCCCCAACTCTTGCCATTTACTCACACGAAAGAACATCAACAATGAACTGACTGACAACAATTCAACGCAGAATGTAACCTTGTGACCTAGGTCAAAAAACGGACAAAACACTACTGAAATATTCACCAATCTTGCATTTTCTACGGAAAAGAAATCTCAAAATGAACCTTTGAAAAAGTAAGAAAGGAAAAATGTTAACTGTGATTAGGTAAACCCATGACAACAACAACTATTGAAACTATTCCAACTCTTTGCATTTTCATCGAAAGATATCCAAAATGAAATTTGAAAAATTAAGAGAATGTACAAGTGTGACATGGTAAACCACAACAAAAAAAACTACTGAAATATTCCAAACTCTTGCATTTCACTGAAATAAAACCAAAATGAACTTTGAAAAAATCAAGAGAATGAAACTGTGACAAGGTAAACCACATCAAAAACACTACTGAAATAATTCCAACTCTTGCATTTCACCGAAAATAAAAACCAAAATGAACTTTGAAAAATTAAGAGAATGTAAGTCTGACAAAACACTACTGAAATATTCCAACTCTTGCATTTCACGAAAGAAATCCAAAATGAACTTTGAAAAATCAAGAGAATGTGACTGGGACATGGTAAACCACGAAAAAACACTACTGAAATAATCCAAACTCTTGCATTTTCAACGAAAGAAATTCAAAATGAACTTAGAAAAATTAAGGACGAATGTAAACTGTGATTAAGTAAACCATGACAAAACACTATTGAAATATTCCAACAATTGCATTTCACTGAAATAAAACCAAAATGAATTTGAAAAATCAAAATGAAGAATGTAACTGTGACAAGGTAAACCACATCCAAAAAAACAATACTGAAATATTCCCAACTCTTGCATTTTCACCGAAATACAAAACCCAAAATGAACTTTGAAAAATTAAGAGAATGTAAGTCTGACAAGGTAAACCATGACAAAACACTATTGAAATATTCCACTCTTTCATTTCATCGAAAGAAATTCAAATGAACTTTGTGAAAAATCAAGAGAATGTAACTGTAATAAGGTAAACCACGACAAAAAACTACTGAAATATTCACAAACTTCTTAGCATTTAAATGATCGGAAATTGAGAGATTCAAAATGAAACTTTGAAAAAAAATTAAGAGAAGTAACCCCAACACAAAACTAGTAATTACTGGAAGCGAGAAACATCTATACGTGATTACGTCTCCAACCGTCTTGCATTTTCAACGAAGGAAATTCGCAAAATGAAACTTTGAAAAAAATCAAGACGAATAGTAACACACACCCCCTGGTGACATGGTAAACACCATGCACAGAACACTAGTGAAATATTCCAACTCTTGCATTCAATGAAAGAAATTCGAAATGAACTATTTGAAAAATCAACGAGAATGTAAATGTGGACAACGGTAAAACCATATCAAAACACTACTGAAAATATTCCAACTCTTGCATTTCAAGATAGAAATTCAAAATGAACTTTGAAATTAAGAGAATGTAACTGTGTTTAAGGTAAACCACAAACAAAACACTAATGAAAATATTCCAAAACTCTTGCATTTTAACGAAAGAAGTCGAAATGAACTTTGAAAAATCAAGAGAATATAACTGCGACATGGTAAACCACGACAAAACACTACAGGAAATATTCCACTCTTGCATTTTCACGAAAGAGAAATTAAAATCGAACTTTGAAAAATAGAGAATGTAAAACTGTGACAAGGTTAAAGCACAACCAAAAACACTACTGAAATAATCCAACTCTTTGCTTTGAATGAAAGAAATTCAAATGAACTTTGTTGAAAAATCAATAGAATGTATCTGTGACCAAGGTAAACCATGACAAACACACTACTGACATATTCATAACCTCCTGAATTTCAACGAAAGAGAAAATCCAAAATGAACTTTGAAAAATCAAACACACTTTGAAAATCAACATAAAGCCAACAAAACACTACTGAAATAATCAACTCTTGCATCTAATGAAAGAAATTCAAAGAACTTTGACAAATCAAGAGAATGTAACTGTGGACAAGGTAAACCACGACCAAAACACTACTGAAATATTCCAACTTCTTGCATTTCAATGAAAGAAATCGAACATGATCTTTGAAAAAATCAATTAGAATTGTATCTGTGACAAGGTTAAACCATGACAAAACGCTACTGAATATTCAACTCGCCATTTTCAACGAAAGAAATTCAAAATGACTTTGAAAAAAATTAAGGAAATGTAACTGGGACTAGGTAACCACGAACAAAACACTACTGCAATATTCCAACTCTGTGCATTTTCAACGAAAGAACATTCCAAAATGAACTTTGAAAAATTAAGAGAATGTAAACTGTGATTAGGTAAACCATGACAAAACACTATTGAACTATTCCAACAATTGATTTCACTCGAATAAAACCAAAATGAACATGAAAAATCAAGAGAAGTAACTGTGACAGGTAACACGTCAAAACACTACTTGAAATATTCCAACTCGTGCATTTCCACCGAAATAAAAACCAAATGAACTTTGAAAAAATAAGAGAATGTAAGTCTGACAAGGTAAACCATGACAAAACACTATTGCAATATTCCAAGTCTTTCATTTCATCAAAGAAATTCAAAATGAACTTTGAAAAATAAAGAGGAATGTAACTGTATAAGGTTAAACCACGGACAAAAAAACTACTGAATATTCCAACTCTTGCATTTCAATGATAGAATTCAAAAGAACTTTGAAAAATTAAGAGAATGTAACTTGTGACAAGGTAAACTGCAACAAAACACTACTGAAATATTCCAATCTTGCATTTCAACGAAGGAAATTCAAAATGGAACTTTGAAAAACAATGAGAATGTAAAGTGACATGGGAAACCATGACAAAACACTAGTGAAATATTCCAA
>CM051262.1:73648262-73735988 GCA_027921565.1 Artemia sinica
TACTGAAATATTCCAACTCTTGCATTTCAACGAAAGGAAATTCAAAATGAACTTTGAAAAATCAAGAGAATGTAACTGTGACATGGTAAACCATGACAAAACACTAGTGAAATATTCCAACTCTTGCATTTCAATGAAAGAAATTCAAAATGAACTTTGAAAAATCAAGAGAATGTAACTGTGACAAGGTAAACCATACAAAACACTACTGAAATATTCCAACTCTTGCATTTCAACGATAGAAATTCAAAATGAACTTTGAAAAAATTAAGAGAATGTAACTGTGTTAAGGTAAACCACGACAAAACACTACTGAAATATTCCAACTCTTGCATTTTAACGAAAGAAATCCGAAATGAACTTTGAAAAATCAAGAAAATATAACTGTGACAGGTAAAACCACGACAAAAACACTACTGAAATAATCCAAATCTTGCATTTCAATGAAAGAAATTCAAAATGAACTTTGAAAAATCAAAAGAATGTAACTGTGAGAAGTTAAACCACGACAAAATACTACTGAAATATTCCAACTCTCGCATTTCAACGAAAGAAATTCAAAATGAACTTTGGAAAATTAAGAGAATGTAACTGTGACAAGGTAAAGCACAACAAAACACTACTGAAATAATCCAACTCTTGCATTCAATGTAAGAAATTCAAAATGAACTTTGAAAAATCAAGAGAATGTAACTGTGACAAGGTAAACCACGACAAAAAACACTACTGAAATATTCCAACTCTTGCATTTCAATGAAAGAAATTCGAAATGAACTTTGAAAAATCAAGAGAATGTATCTGTGACAAGGTAAACCATGACAAAACACTACTGAAATATTCCAACTCTTGCATTTCACTGAAAAAATTCAAAATGAACTTTGAAAAATCAAGAGAATGTAACTGTGACAAGGTAAACCATGGCAAAACACTACTGAAATATTCCAACTCTTGCATTTCAACGAAAGAAAATCCAAAATGAACTTTGAAAAATCAAGAGAATGTAACTGTGACATGGTAAACCACGACAAAACACTACTGAAATAATCCAATTCTTGCATTTCAACGAAAGAAATCCAAAATGAACTTTGAAAAATCAAGAGAATGTAACTGTGACAGGTAAACCACGACGAAAAACACTACTGAAATATTCCAACTCTTGCATTTCAACGAAAGAAATTCAAAATGAACTTTGAAAAATCAAGAGAATGTATCTGTGATAAGGTAAACCATGACAAAACACTACTGAAATATTTCAACTCTTGCATTTCAACGAAAAGAAATTCAAAATGAACTTTGAAAAATTACAAGAGAATGTAACTGTGACAAGGTAAACCATGACAAAAACACTACTGAAATATTCCAACTCTTGCATTTCAATGAAAGAAATCCAAAATGAACTTTGAAAAATTAAGAGAATGTATCTGTGACAAGGTAAACAACAACAAAACACTACTGAAATATTCCAACTCTTGCATTTCAATGAAAGAAATTCAAAATGAACTTTGAAAAATCAAGAGAATGTAAATTTGACAAGGTAAGCCATGACAAAACACTACTGAAATATTCCAACTCTTGCATTTCAACGAAAGAAATTCAAAATGAACTTTGAAAAATTAAGAGAATGTAACTGTGACTAGGTAAACCACGACAAAACACTACTGAAATATTCCAACTCTTGCATTTCAACGAAAGAAATTCAAAATGAACTTTGAAAAATTAAGAGAATGTAACTGTGACAAGGTAAAACCATGACAAAACACTATTGAAATATTCCAACTCTTGCATTTCATCGAAAGAAATCAAAATGAACTTTGAAAAATCAAGAGAATGTAAGTGTGACATGGTAAACCACGACAAAACACTACTGAAATATTCCAACTCTTGCATTTCACTGAAATAAAACCAAAATGAACTTTGAAAAATCAAGAGAATGTAACTGTTACAAGGTAAACAACATCAAAACACTACTGAAATATTCCAACTCTTGCATTTCACCGAAATAAAACCAAAATGAACTTTGAAAAATTAAGAGAATGTAAGGTAAACCTGACAAAACACTACTGAAATATTCCAACTCTTGCATTTCAACGAAAGAAATCCAAAATGAACTTTGAAAAATCAAGAGAATGTAACTGGTGACATGGTAAAACCACGACAAAACACTACTGAAATAATCCAACTCTTGCATTTCAACGAAAGAAATTCAAAATGAACTTTGAAAAATTAAGAGAATGTAACTGTGATTAGGTAAACCATGACAAAACACTATTGAAATATTCCAACAATTGCATTTCACTGAAATAAAAACCAAAATGAACTTTGAAAAATCAAAAGAATGTAACTGTGACAAGGTAAACCACATCAAAACACTACTGAAATATTCCAACTCTTGCATTTCACCGAAAGAAACCAAAATGAACTTTGAAAAATTAAGAGAATGTAAGTGTGACAAGGTAAACCATGACAAAACACTACTGAAATATTCCAACTCTTTCATTTCATCGAAAGAAATTCAAAATGAACTTTGAAAAATCAAGAGAATGTAACTGTGATAAGGTAAACCACGACAAAAAACTACTGAAATATTCCAACTCTTGCATTTCAATGATAGAAATTCAAAATGAACTTTGAAAAATTAAGAGAATGTAACTGTGACAAGGTAAACTGCAACAAAACACTACTGAAATATTCCAACTCTTGCATTTCAACGAAAGGAAATTCAAAATGAACTTTGAAAAATCAAGAGAATGTAACTGTGACAGGTAAACCATGACAAAACACTAGTGAAATATTCCAACTCTTGCATTTCAATGAAAGAAATTCAAAATGAACTTTGAAAAATCAAGAGAATGTAACTGTGACAAGGTAAACCATATCAAAACACTACTGAAATATTCCAACTCTTGCATTTCAACGAAAGAAATTCAAAATGAACTTTGAAAAATTAAGAGAATGTAACTGTGTTAAGGTAAACCACAACAAAACACTACTGAAATATTCCAACTCTTGCATTTTAACGAAAGAAATCCGAAATGAACTTTGAAAAATCAAGAGAATATAACTGTGACATGGTAAACCACGACAAAATACTACTGAAATAATCCAAATCTTGCATTTCAATGAAAGAAATTCAAAATGAACTTTGAAAAATCAAAGAGAATGTGACTGTGAGAAGGTAAACCACGACAAAACACTACTGAAATATTCCAACTCTCGCATTTCAACGAAAGAAATTCAAAATGAACTTTGAAAAATCAAGAGAATGTAACTGTGCAAGGTAAACCACGACAAAACACTACTGACATATTCCAACTCTTGCATTTCAATGAAAGAAATTCAAATGAACTTTGAAAAATCAAGAGAATGTAACTGTGACAAGGTAAACCATGACAAAACACTACTGAAATATTCCAACTCTTGCATTTCAACGAAAGAAATTAAAAATGAACTTTGAAAAATTAAGAGAATTTAACTGTGACAAGGTAAAGCACAACAAAACACTACTGAAATAATCCAACTCTTGCATTTCAATGAAAGAAATTCAAAATGAACTTTGAAAAATCAAGAGAATGTAACTGTGACAAGGTAAAACCCCGACAAAACACTACTAAAATATTCCAACTCTTGCATTTCAATGAAAGAAATTCAAAAGAACTTTGAAAAATCAAATAGAATGTATCTGTGACAAGGTAAACCATGACAAAATACTACTGAAATATTCCAACTCTTGCATTTCAACGAAAGAAATCCAAAATGACTTTGAAAAATCAAGAGAATGTAACTGTGACAAGGTAAACCATGACAAAACACTACTGAAATATTCCAACTCTTGCATTTTAATGAAATAAATTAAAAATGAACTTTGAAAAATTAAGAGAATGTAACTGTGACAAGGTAAAGCACAACAAAACACTACTGAAATAATCCAACTCTTGCATTTCAATGAAAGAAATTCAAATGAACTTTGAAAAATCAAGAGAATGTAACTGTGACAAGGTAAACCACGACAAAACACTACTGACATATTCCAACTCTTGCATTTCAATGAAAGAAATTCGAAATGAACTTTGAAAAATCAAGAGAATGTATCTGTGACAAGGTAAACCATGACAAAACACTACTGAAATATTCCAACTCTTGCATTTCAACGAAAGAAATTCAAAATGAACTTTGAAAAATTAAGAGAATGCAACTGTGACAAGGTAAAGCACAACAAAACACTACTGAAATAATCCAACTCTTGCATTCAATGAAAGAAATTCAAATGAACTTTGAAAAATCAAGAGAATGTAACTGTGACAAGGTAAACCACGACAAAACACTACTGACATATTCCAAACTCTTGCATTTCAATGAAAGAAATTCAAAATGAACTTTGAAAAATCAAGAGAATGTATCTGTGACAAGGTAAAACCATGACAAAACACTACTGAAATATTCCAACTCTTGCATTTCAACGAAACAAATTCAAAATGAACTTTGAAAAATTAAGAGAATGTAACTGTGACAAGGTAAACCACGACAATTCACTACTGAAATATTCCAACTCTTGCATTTCAATGAAAGAAATTCAAATGAACTTTGAAAAATCAAGAGAATGTAACTGTGACAAGGTAAACCATGACAAAACACTACTGAAATATTCCAACTCTTGCATTTCAACGAAAGAAATCCAAAATAAACTTTGAAAAATTAAGAGAATGTAACTTTGACAAAGTAAACCATGACAAAACACTACTGAAATATTCCAACTCTTGCATTTCAACGAAAGAAATTCAAAATGAACTTTGAAAAATTAAGAGAATGTAACTGTGATTAGGTAAACCATGACAAAACACTACTGAAATATTCCAACTCTTGCATTTCAACTGAAAGAAAACCAAAATGAACTTTGAAAAATCAAGAGAATGTAACTGTGACAAGGTAAACCACGACAAAACACTACTGAAATATTCCAACTCTTGCATTTCAACGAAAGAAAACCAAAATGAACTTTGAAAAATTAAGAGAATGTAAGTCTGACAAGGTAAACCATGACAAAACACTACTGAAATATTCCAACTCTTGCATTTCAACGAAAGAAATTCAAAATGAACTTTGAAAAATCAAGAAAATGTAACTGTGACAAGGTAAACCACGACAAAACACTACTGAAATATTCCAACTCTTGCATTTCAATGATAGAAATTCAAAATGAACTTTGAAAAATCAAGAGAATGTAACTGTGACAAGGTAAACTGCAACAAAACACTACTGAAATATTCCAACTCTTGCATTTCAACGAAAGAAATTCAAAATGAACTTTGAAAAATCAAGAGAATGTAACTGTGACATGGTAAACCATGACAAAACACTACTGAAATATTCCAACTCTTGCATTTCAATGAAAGAAATTCAAAAAATGAACTTTGAAAAATCAAGAGAATGTAACTGTGACAGGTAAAACCATACAAAACACTACTGAAATATTCCAACTCTTGCATTTCAACGATAGAAATTCAAAATGAACTTTGAAAAATTAAGAGAATGTAACTGTGTTAAGGTAAACCACAACAAAACACTACTGAAATATTCCAACTCTCTTGCATTTTAACGAAAGAAATCCGAAATGAACTTTGAAAAATCAAGAGAATATAACTGTGACAAGGTAAACCACGACAAAACACTACTGAAATAATCCAAACTCTTGCATTTCAATGAAAGAAATTCAAAATGAACTTTGAAAAATCAAAGAATGTAACTGTGAGAAGGTAAACCACGACAAAACACTACTGAAATATTCCAACTCTCGCATTTCAACGAAAGAAATTCAAAATGAACTTTGAAAAATTAAGAGAATGTAACTGTGACAAGGTAAACACACAACAAAACACTACTGAAATAATCCAACTCTTGCATTTCAATGAAAGAAATTCAAAATGAACTTTGAAAAATCAAGAGAATGTAACTGTGACAAGGTAAACCACGACAAAACACTACTGACATATTCCAACTCTTGCATTTCAATGAAAGAAATTCAAAATGAACTTTGAAAAATCAAGAGAATGTATCTGTGACAAGGTAAACCATGACAAAACACTACTGAAAATATTCCAACTCTTGCATTTCACTGAAAGAAATTCAAAATGAACTTTGAAAAATCAAGAGAATGTAACTGTGACAAGGTAAACCATGACAAAACACTACTGAAATATTCCAACTCTTGCATTTCAACGAAAGAAATCCAAAATGAACTTTGAAAAATCAAGAGAATGTAACTGTGACATGGTAAACCACGACAAAACACTACTGAAATAATCCAATTCTTGCATTTCAACGAAAGAAATCCAAAATGAACTTTGAAAAATCAAGAGAATGTAACTGTGACAAGGTAAACCACGACAAAACACTACTGAAATATTCCGACTCTTGCATTTCAACGAAAGAAATTCAAAATGAACTTTGAAAAATCAAGAGAATGTATCTGTGATAAGGTAAACCATGACAAAACACTACTGAAATATTTCAACTCTTGAATTTCAACGAAAAGAAATTCAAAATGAACTTTGAAAAATTACAAGAATGTAACTGTGACAAGTTAAACCATGACAAAACACTACTGAAATATTCCAACTCTTGCATTTCAATGAAAGAAATCCAAAATGAACTTTTGAAAAATTAAGATAATGTATCTGTGACAAGGTAAACACAACAAAACACTACTGAAATATTCCAACTCTTGCTTTTCAATGAAAGAAATTCAAAATGAACTTTGAAAAATCAAGAGAATGTAACTTTGACAAGGTAAAGCCATGACAAAACACTACTGAAATATTCCAACTCTTGCATTTCAACGAAAGAAATTCAAAATGAACTTTGAAAAATTAAGAGAATGTAACTGTGACTAGGTAAACCACGACAAAACACTACTGAAATATTCCAACTCTTGCATTTCTACGAAAGAAATTCAAAATGAACTTTGAAAAATTAAGAGAATGTAACTGTGATTAGGTAAACCATGACAAAACACTATTGAAATATTCCAACTCTTGCATTTCATCGAAAGAAATCCAAAATGAACTTTGAAAAATAAGAGAATGTAAGTGTGACATGGTAAACCACAACAAAACACTACTGAAATATTCCAACTCTTGCATTTCACTGAAATAAAACCAAATGAACTTTGAAAAAATCAAGAGAATGTAACTGTGACAAGGTAAACAACATCAAAACACTACTGAAATATTCCAACTCTTGCATTTCACCGAAATAAAACCAAATGAACTTTGAAAAATTAAGAGAATGTAACTGTAAGTCTGACAAAACACTACTGAAATATTCCAACTCTTGCATTTCACGAAAGAAATCCAAAATGAACTTTGAAAAATCAAGAGAATGTGACTGGGACATGGTAAACCACGACAAAACACTACTGAAATAATCCAACTCTTGCATTTCAACGAAAGAAATTCAAAATGAACTTTGAAAAATTAAGAGAATGTAACTGTGATTAGGTAAACCATGACAGAAACACTATTGAAATATTCCAACAATGCATTTCACTGAAATAAAACCAAAATGAACTTTGAAAAATCAAAAGAATGTAACTGTGACAAGGTAAACCACATCAAAACACTACTGAAATATTCCAACTCTTGCATTTCACCGAAATAAAACCAAAATGAACTTTGAAAAATTAAGAGAATGTAAGTCTGACAAGGTAAACCATGACAAAACACTATTGAAATATTCCAACTCTTTCATTTCATCGAAAGAAATTCAAAATGAACTTTGAAAAATCAAGAGAATGTAACTGTAATAAGGTAAACCACGACAAAAAACACTACTGAAATATTCCAACTCTTGCATTTCAATGATAGAAATTCAAAATGAACTTTGAAAAATTAAGAGAATGTAACTGTGACAAGGTAAACTGCACAACAAAACACTACTGAAATATTCCAACTCTTGCATTTCAACGAAGGAAATTCAAAATGAACTTTGAAAAATCAAGAGAATGTAACTGTGACATGGTAAACCATGACAAAACACTACTGAAATATTCCAACTCTTGCATTTCAATGAAGAAATTCAAAATAAACTTTGAAAAATCAAGAGAATGTAACTGTGACAAGGTAAACCATATCAAAACACTACTGAAATATTCCAACTCTTGCATTTCAACGAAAGAAATTCAAAATGAACTTTGAAAAATAAGAGAATGTAACTGTGTGACAAGGTAAACCACAACAAAACACTACTGAAATATTCCAACTCTTGCATTTTAACGAAAGAAATCCGAAATGAACTTTGAAAAATCAAGAGAAATGTAACTGTGACAAGGTAAACCACGACAAAATACTACTGAAATAATCCAAATCTTGCATTTCAATGAAAGAAATTCAAAATGAACTTTGAAAAATCAAAAGAATGTAACTGTGAGAAGGTAAACCACGACAAAACACTACTGAAATATTCCAACTCTCGCATTTCAACGAAAGAAATTCGAATGAACTTTGAAAAATCAAGAAAAATGTAACTGTGGCAAGGTAAACCACGACAAAACACTACTGAATATTCCAACTCTTGCATTTCAATGAAAGAAATTCAAAATGAACTTTGAAAAATCAAGAGAATGTAACTGTGACAAGGTAAACCATGACAAAACACTACTGAAATATTCCAACTCTTGCATTTCAACGAAAGAAATTAAAAATGAACTTTGAAAAATTAAGAGAATGTAACTGTGACAAGGTAAAAGCACAACAAAACACTACTGAAATAATCCAACTCTTGCATTTCAATGAAAGAAATTCAAATGAACTTTGAAAAAATCAAGAGAATGTAACTGTGACAAGGTAAACCCCGACAAAAACACTACTGAAATATTCCAACTCTTGCATTTCAATGAAAGAAATTCGAAATTAACTTTGAAAAATCAATAGAATGTATCTGTGACAAGGTAAACCATGACAAAACACTACTGAAATATTCCAACTCTTGCATTTCAACGAAAGAAATCAAAATGAACTTTGAAAAATCAAGAGAATGTAACTGTGACAAGGTAAACCATGACAAAACACTACTGAAAATATTCCAACTCTTGCATTTTAATGAAATAAATTAAAAAATGAACTTTGAAAAATTAAGAGAATGTAACTGTGACAAGGTAAAGCACAACAAAACACTACTGAAATATCCAACTCTTGCATTTCAATGAAAGAAATTCAAATGAACTTTGAAAAATCAAGAGAATGTAACTGTGACAAGGTAAACCACGACAAAAACACTACTGAAATATTCCAACTCTTGCATTTCAATGAAAGAAATTCGAAATGAACTTTGAAAAATCAAGAGAATGTATCTGTGACAAGGTAAACCATGACAAAACACTACTGAAATATTCCAACTCTTGCATTTCAACGAAAGAAATTCAAAATGAACTTTGAAAAATTAAGAGAATGTAACTGTGACAAGGTAAAGCACAACAAAACACTACTGAAATAATCCAACTCTTGCATTCAATGTAAGAAATTCAAAATGAACTTTGAAAAATCAAGAGAATGTAACTGTGACAAGGTAAACCACGACAAAACACTACTGAAATATTCCAACTCTTGCATTTCAATGAAAGAAATTCGAAATGAACTTTGAAAAATCAAGAGAATGTATCTGTGACAAGGTAAACCATGACAAAACACTACTGAAATATTCCAACTCTTGCATTTCAACGAAACAAATTCAAAATGAACTTTGAAAAATTAAGAGAATGTAACTGTGACAAGGTAAACCACGACAATTCACTACTGAAATATTCCAACTCTTGCATTTCAATGAAAGAAATTCAAATGAACTTTGAAAAATCAAGAGAATGTAACTGTGACAAGGTAAACCATGACAAAACACTACTGAAATATTCCAACTCTTGCATTTCAACGAAAGAAATCCAAAATGAACTTTGAAAAATTAAGAGAATGTAACTTGACAAAGTAAACCATGCAAAACAAAACACTACTGAAATATTCCAACTCTTGCATTTCACGAAAGAAATCCAAAATGAACTTTAAAAAATCAAGAGAATGTGACTGTGACATGGTAAACCACGACAAAACACTACTGAAATATTCCAACTCTTGCATTTTAACGAAAGAAATCCGAAATGAACTTTGAAAAATCAAGAGAATATAACTGTGACATGGTAAACCACGACAAAACACTACTGAAATAATCCAAATCTTGCATTTCAATGAAAGAAATTCAAAATGAACTTTGAAAAATCAAAAGAATGTAACTGTGAGAAGGTAAACCACGACAAAACACTACTGAAATATTCCAACTCTCGCATTTCAACGAAAGAAATTCAAAATGAGCTTTGAAAAATTAAAGAGAATGTAACTGTGACAAGGTAAAGCACAACAAAAACACTACTGAAATAATCCAACTCTTGCATTACAATGTAAGAAATTCAAATGAACTTTGAAAAATCAAGAGAATGTAACTGTGACTAGGTAAACCACGACAAAACACTACTGACATATTCCAACTCTTGCATTTCAATGAAAGAAATTCGAAATGAACTTTGAAAAATCAAGAGAATGTATCTGTGACAAGGTAAACCATGGCAAAACACTACTGAAATATTCCACTCTTGCATTTCACTGAAATAAAACCAAAATGAACTTTTGAAAAATCAAGAGAATGTAACTGTGACAAGGTAAACCATGGCAAAACACTACTGAAATATTCCAATTCTTGCATTTCACGAAAGAAATCCAAAATGAACTTTGAAAAATCAAGAGAATGTAACTGTGACATGGTAAACCACGACAAAACACTACTGAAATAATCCAATTCTTGCATTTCAACGAAAGAAATCCAAAATGAACTTTGAAAAATCAAGAGAATGTAACTGTGACAAGGTAAACCACGACAAAACACTACTGAAATATTCCGACTCTTGCATTTCAACGAAATGAAATTCAAAATGAACTTTGGAAAATCAAGAGAATGTATCTGTGATAAGGTAAACCATGACAAAACACTACTGAAATATTTCAACTCTTGAATTTCCACGAAAGAAATTAAGAAATTCAAAATGAACTTTGAAAAATTACAAGAATGTAACTGTGACAAGGTAAACCATGACAAAACACTACTGAAATATTTCCAACTCTTGCATTTCAATGAAAGAAATCCAAAATGAACTTTGAAAAATTAAGATAATGTATCTGTGACAAGGAAAAACAACAACACAAAACACTACTGAAATATTCCAACTCTTGCATTTCAATGAAAGAAATTCAAATGAACTTTGAAAAATCAAGAGAATGTAACTTGACAAGGTAAGCCATGACAAAACACTACTGAAATATTCCAACTCTTGCATTTCAACGAAAGAAATTCAAATGAACTTTGAAAAATTAAGAGAATGTAACTGTGACTAGGTAAAAAACGACAAAACACTACTGAAATATTCCAACTCTTGCATTTCTACGAAAGAAATTCAAAATGAACTTTGAAAAATTAAGAGAATGTAACTGTGATTAGGTAAACCATGACAAAACACTATTGAAATATTCCAACTCTTGCATTTCATCGAAAGAAATCCAAAATGAACTTTGAAAAATTAAGAGAATGTAAGTGTGACATGGTAAACCACAACAAAACACTACTGAAATATTCCAACTCTTGCATTTCACTGAAATAAAACCAAAATGAACTTTGAAAAATCAAGAGAATGTAACTGTGACAAGGTAAACCACATCAAAACACTACTGAAATATTCCAACTCTTGCATTTCACCGAAATAAAACCAAAATGAACTTTGAAAAATTAAGAGAATGTAAGTCTGACAAAACACTACTGAAATATTCCAACTCTTGCATTTCACGAAAGAAATCCAAAATGAACTTTGAAAAATCAAGAGAATGTGACTGGGACATGGTAAACCACGACAAAACACTACTGAAATAATCCAACTCTTGCATTTCAACGAAAAGAAATTCAAAATGAACTTAGAAAAATTAAGAGAATGTAACTGTGATTAAGTAAACCATGACAAAAACACTATTGAAATATTCCAACAATTGCATTTCACTGAAATAAAACCAAAATGAACTTTGAAAAATCAAGAGAATGTAACTGTGACAAGGTAAACCACATCACAAAACACTACTGAAATATTCCAACTCTTGCATTTCACCGAAACAAAACCAAAATGAACTTTGAAAAATTAAGAGAATGTAAGTCTGACAAGGTAAAAACCATGACAAAACACTATTGAAATATTCCAACTCTTTCATTTCATCGAAAGAAATTCAAAATGAACTTTGAAAAATCAAGAGAATGTAACTGTAATAAGGTAAACCACGACAAAAAACTACTGAAATATTCCAACTCTTGCATTTCAATGATAGAAAATTCAAAATGAACTTTGAAAAATTAAGAGAATGTAACTGTGACAAGGTAAAACTGCAACAAAACACTACTGAAATATTCCAACTCTTGCATTTCAACGAAGGAAATTCAAAATGAACTTTGAAAAATCAAGAGAATGTAACTGTGACATGGTAAACCATGACAGAACACTAGTGAAATATTCCAACTCTTGCATTTCAATGAAAGAAATTCAAAATGAACTATGAAAAATCAAGAGAATGTAACTGTGACAAGGTAAACCATATCAAAACACTACTGAAATATTCCAACTCTTGCATTTCAATGATAGAAATTCAAAATGAACTTTGAAAAATTAAGAGAATGTAACTGTGTTAAGGTAAACCACAACAAAACACTACTGAAATATTCCAACTCTTGCATTTTAACGAAAGAAGTCCGAAATGAACTTTGAAAAATCAAGAGAATATAACTGTGACATGGTAAACCACGACAAAACACTACTGAAATATTCCAACTCTTGCATTTCAACGAAAGAAATTAAAAATGAACTTTTGAAAAATTAAGAGAATGTAACTGTGACAAGGTAAAGCACAACAAAACACTACTGAAATAATCCAACTCTTGCATTTGAATGAAAGAAATTCAAATGAACTTTGAAAAATCAATAGAATGTATCTGTGACAAGGTAAACCATGACAAAACACTACTGAAATATTCCAACTCCTGAATTTCAACGAAAGAAATCCAAAATGAACTTTGAAAAATCAAAACACACTTTGAAAAATCAAAATAAAGCACAACAAAACACTACTGAAATAATCCAACTCTTGCATTTCAATGAAAGAAATTCAAATGAACTTTGAAAAATCAAGAGAATGTAACTGTGACAAGGTAAACCACGACAAAACACTACTGAAATATTCCAACTCTTGCATTTCAATGAAAGAAATTCGAAATGATCTTTGAAAAATCAATAGAATGTATCTGTGACAAGGTAAACCATGACAAAACGCTACTGAAATATTCTAACTCTTCCATTTCAACGAAATAAATTCAAAATGAACTTTGAAAAATTAAGGAAATGTAACTGTGACTAGGTAAACCACGACAAACACTACTGAAATATTCCAACTCTTGCATTTCAACGAAAGAAATTCAAAATGAACTTTGAAAAATTAAGAGAATGTAACTGTGATTAGGTAAACCATGACAAAACACTATTGAAATATTCCAACAATTGCATTTCACTGAAATAAAACCAAAATGAACATTGAAAAATCAAGAGAATGTAACTGTGACAAGGTAAACCACGTCAAAACACTACTGAAATATTCCAACTCTTGCATTTCACCGAAATAAAACCAAAATGAACTTTGAAAAATTAAGAGAATGTAAGTCTGACAAGGTAAACCATGACAAAACACTATTGAAATATTCCAACTCTTTCATTTCATCGAAAGAAATTCAAAATGAACTTTGAAAAATCAAGAGAATGTAACTGTAATAAGGTAAACCACGACAAAAAACTACTGAAATATTCCAACTCTTGCATTTCAATGATAGAAATTCAAAATGAACTTTGAAAAATTAAGAGAATGTAACTGTGACAAGGTAAACTGCAACAAAACACTACTGAAATATTCCAACTCTTGCATTTCAACGAAGGAAATTCAAAATGAACTTTGAAAAATCAAGAGAATGTAACTGTGACATGGTAAACCATGACAAAACACTAGTGAAATATTCCAACTCTTGCATTTCAATGAAAGAAATTCAAATGAACTTTGAAAAATCAAGAGAATGTAACTGTGACAAGGTAAACCATACAAAACACTACTGAAATATTCCAGCTCTTGCATTTCAACGATAGAAATTCAAAATGAACTTTGAAAAATTAAGAGAATGTAACTGTGTTAAGGTAAACCACAACAAAACACTACTGAAATATTCCAACTCTTGCATTTTAACGAAAGAAATCCGAAATGAACTTTGAAAAATCAAGAAAATATAACTGTGACACGGTAAACCACGACAAAACACTACTGAAATAATCCAAATCTTGCATTTCAATGAAAGAAATTCAAAATGAACTTTGAAAAATCAAAAGAATGTAACTGTGAGAAGGCAAACCACGACAAAATACTACTGAAATATTCCAACTCTCGCATTTCAACGAAAGAATTCAAAATGAACTTTGGAAAATTAAGAGAATGTAACTGTGACAAGGTAAAGCACAACAAAACACTACTGAAATAATCCAACTCTTGCATTACAATGTAAGAAATTCAAATGAACTTTGAAAAATCAAGAGAATGTAACTGTGACAAGGTAAACCACGACAAAACACTACTGACATATTCCAACTCTTGCATTTCAATGAAAGAAATTCGAAATGAACTTTGAAAAATCAAGAGAATGTATCTGTGACAAGGTAAACCATGACAAAACACTACTGAAATATTCCAACTCTTGCATTTCACTGAAATAAAACCAAAATGAACTTTGAAAAATCAAGAGAATGTAACTGTGACAAGGTAAACCATGGCAAAACACTACTGAAATATTCCAATTCTTGCATTTCACGAAAGAAATCCAAAATGAACTTTGAAAAATCAAGAGAATGTAACTGTGACATGGTAAACCACGACAAAACACTACTGAAATAATCCAATTCTTGCATTTCAACGAAAGAAATCCAAAATGAACTTTGAAAAATCAAGAGAATGTAACTGTGACAAGGTAAACCACGACAAAACACTACTGAAATATTCCGACTCTTGCATTTCAACGAATGAAATTCAAAATGAACTTTGGAAAATCAGAGAATGTATCTGTGATAAGGTAAACCATGACAAAACACTACTGAAATATTTCAACTCTTGAATTTCAACGAAAGAAATTCAAAATGAACTTTGAAAAATTACAAGAATGTAACTGTGACAAGGTAAACCATGACAAAACACTACTGAAATATTCCAACTCTTGCATTTCAATGAAAGAAATCCAAAATGAACTTTGAAAAATTAAGATAATGTATCTGTGACAAGGTAAACAACAACAAAACACTACTGAAATATTCCAACTCTTGCATTTCAATGAAAGAAATTCAAAATGAACTTTGAAAAATCAAGAGAATGTAAATTTGACAAGGTAAGCCATGACAAAACACTACTGAAATATTCCAACTCTTGCATTTCAACGAAAGAAATTCAAAATGAACTTTGAAAAATTAAGAGAATGTAACTGTGACTAGGTAAACCACGACAAAACACCACTGAAATATTCCAACTCTTGCATTTCTACGAAAGAAATTCAAAATGAACTTTGAAAAATTAAGAGAATGTAACTGTGATTAGGTAAACCATGACAAAACACTATTGAAATATTCCAACTCTTGCATTTCATCGAAAGAAATCCAAAATGAACTTTGAAAAATTAAGAGAATGTAAGTGTGACATGGTAAACCACAACAAAACACTACTGAAATATTCCAACTCTCTTGCATTTCACTGAAATAAAACCAAAATGAACTTTGAAAAATCAAGAGAATGTAACTGTTACAAGGTAAACAACATCAAAACACTACTGAAATATTCCAACTCTTGCATTTCACCGAAATAAAACCAAAATGAACTTGAAAAATTAAGAGAATGTAAGTCTGACAAAACACTACTGAAATATTCCAACTCTTGCATTTCACGAAAGAAATCCAAAATGAACTTTGAAAAATCAAGAGAATGTGACTGGACATGGTAAACCACGACAAAACACTACTGAAATATCCAACTCTTGCATTTCAACGAAAGAAATTCAAAATGAACTTTGAAAAATAAGAGAATGTAACTGTGATTAGGTAAACCATGACAGAACACTATTGAAATATTCCAACAATTGCATTTCACTGAAATAAAACCAAAATGAACTTTGAAAAATCAAAAGAATGTAACTGTGACAAGGTAAACCACATCAAAACACTACTTATATATTCCAACTCTTGCATTTCACCGAAATAAAACCAAAATGAACTTTGAAAAATTAAGAGAATGTAAGTCTGACAAGGTAAACCATGACAAAACACTATTGAAATATTCCAACTCTTTCATTTCATCGAAAGAAATTCAAAATGAACTTTGAAAAATCAAGAGAATGTAACTGTAATAAGGTAAACCACGACAAAAAACTACTGAAATATTCCAACTCTTGCATTTCAATGATAGAAATTCAAAATGAACTTTGAAAAATTAAGAGAATGTAACTGTGACAAGGTAAACTGCAACAAAACACTACTGAAATATTCCAACTCTTGCATTTCAACGAAGGAAATTCAAAATGAACTTTGAAAAATCAAGAGAATGTAACTGTGACATGGTAAACCATGACAAAACACTAGTGAAATATTCCAACTCTTGCATTTCAATGAAAGAAATTCAAAATGAACTTTGAAAAATCAAGAGAATGTAAATGTGACAAGGTAAACCATATCAAAACACTACTGAAATATTCCAACTCTTGCATTTCAACGATAGAAATTCAAAATGAACTTTGAAAAATTAAGAGAATGTAACTGTGTTAAGGTAAACCACAAAAAAACACTACTGAAATATTCCAACTCTTGCATTTTAACGAAAGAAATCCGAAATGAACTTTGAAAAATCAAGAGAATATAACTGTGACATGGTAAACCACGACAAAATACTACTGAAATAATCCAAATCTTGCATTTCAATGAAAGAAATTCAAAATGAACTTTGAAAAATCAAAAGAATGTGACTGTGAGAAGGTAAACCACGACAAAACACTACTGAAATATTCCAACTCTCGCATTTCAACGACAGAAATTCGAATGAACTTTGAAAAATCAAGAAAATGTAACTGTGGCAAGGTAAACCACGACAAAACACTACTGACATATTCCAACTCTTGCATTTCAATGATAGAAATTCAAATGAACTTTGAAAAATCAAGAGAATGTAACTGTGACAAGGTAAACCATGACAAAACACTACTGAAATATTCCAACTCTTGCATTTCAACGAAAGAAATTAAAAATGAACTTTGAAAAATTAAGAGAATTTAACTGTGACAAGGTAAAGCACAACAAAACACTACTGAAATAATCCAACTCTTGCATTTCAATGAAAGAAATTCAAATGAACTTTGAAAAATCAAGAGAATGTAACTGTGACAAGGTAAACCCCGACAAAACACTACTAAAATATTCCAACTCTTGCATTTCAATGAAAGAAATTCGAAAAGAACTTTGAAAAATCAATAGAATGTATCTGTGACAAGGTAAACCATGACAAAATACTACTGAAATATTCCAACTCCTGTATTTCAACGAAAGAAATCCAAAATGAACTTTGAAAAATCAAGAGAATGTAACTGTGACAAGGTAAACCATGACAAAACACTACTGAAATATTCCAACTCTTGCATTTTAATGAAATAAATTAAAAATGAACTTTGAAAAATTAAGAGAATGTAACTGTGACAAGGTAAAGCACAACAAAACACTACTGAAATAATCCAACTCTTGCATTTCAATGAAAGAAATTCAAATGAACTTTGAAAAATCAAGAGAATGTAACTGTGACAAGGTAAACCACGACAAAACACTACTGACATATTCCAACTCTTGCATTCAATGAAAGAAATTCGAAATGAACTTTGAAAAATCAAGAGAATGTATCTGTGACAAGGTAAACCATGACAAAACACTACTGAAATATTCCAACTCTTGCATTTCAACGAAAGAAATTCAAAATGAACTTTGAAAAATTAAGAGAATGCAACTGTGACAAGGTAAAGCACAACAAAACACTACTGAAATAATCCAACTCTTGCATTACAATGTAAGAAATTCAAATGAACTTTGAAAAATCAAGAGAATGTAACTGTGACAAGGTAAACCACGACAAAACACTACTGACATATTCCAACTCTTGCATTTCAATGAAAGAAATTCGAAATGAACTTTGAAAAATCAAGAGAATGTATCTGTGACAAGGTAAACCATGACAAAACACTACTGAAATATTCCAACTCTTGCATTTCAACGAAACAAATTCAAAATGAACTTTGAAAAATTAAGAGAATGTAACTGTGACAAGGTAAACCACGACAATTCACTACTGAAATATTCCAACTCTTGCATTTCAATGAAAGAAATTCAAATGAACTTTGAAAAATCAAGAGAATGTAACTGTGACAAGGTAAACCATGACAAAACACTACTGAAATATTCCAACTCTTGCATTTCAACGAAAGAAATCCAAAATGAACTTTGAAAAATTAAGATAATGTAACTTTGACAAAGTAAACCATGGCAAAACACTACTGAAATATTCCAACTCTTGCATTTCACGAAAGAAATCCAAAATGAACTTTGAAAAATCAAGAGAATGTGACTGTGACATGGTAAACCACGACAAAACACTACTGAAATATTCCAACTCTTGCATTTTAACGAAAGAAATCCGAAATGAACTTTGAAAAATCAAGAGAATATAACTGTGACATGGTAAACCACGACAAAACACTACTGAAATAATCCAAATCTTGCATTTCAATGAAAGAAATTCAAAATGAACTTTGAAAAATCAAAAGAATGTAACTGTGAGAAGGTAAACCACGACAAAACACTACTGAAATATTCCAACTCTCGCATTTCAACGAAAGAAATTCAAAATGAACTTTGAAAAAAATTAAGAGCATGTAACTGTGACAAGGTAAAGCACAACAAAACACTACTGAAATAATCCAACTCTTGCATTACAATGTAAGAAATCCAAATGAACTTTGAAAAATCAAGAGAATGTAACTGTGACAAGGGAAACCACGACAAAACACTACTGACATATTCCAACTCTTGCATTTCAATGAAAGAAATTCGAAATGAACTTTGAAAAATCAAGAGAATGTATCTGTGACAAGGTAAACCATGGCAAAAAACACTACTGAAATATTCCAACTCTTGCATTTCACTGAAATAAAACCAAAATGAACTTTGAAAAATCAAGAGAATGTAACTGTGACAAGGTAAACCATGGCAAAACACTACTGAAATATTCCAATTCTTGCATTTCACGAAAGAAATCCAAATGAACTTTGAAAAATCAAGAGAATGTAACTGTGACATGGTAAACCACGACAAAACACTACTGAAATAATCCAATTCTTGCATTTCAACGAAAGAAATCCAAAATGAACTTTGAAAAATCAAGAGAATGTAACTGTGACAAGGTAAAAACCACGACAAAACACTACTGAAATATTCCGACTCTTGCATTTCAACGAATGAAATTCAAAATGAACTTTGGAAAATCAAGAGAATGTATCTGTGATAAGGTAAACCATGACAAAACACTACTGAAATATTTCAACTCTTGAATTTCAACGAAAAGAAATTCAAAATGAACTTTGAAAAATTACAAGAATGTAACTGTGACAAGGTAAACCATGACAAAACACTACTGAAATATTCCAACTCTTGCATTTCAATGAAAGAAATCCAAAATGAACTTTGAAAAATTAAGATAATGTATCTGTGACAAGGTAAACAACAACAAAACACTACTGAAATATTCCAACTCTTGCATTTCAATGAAAGAAATTCAAAATGAACTTTGAAAAATCAAGAGAATGTAACTTTGACAAGGTAAGCCATGACAAAACACTACTGAAATATTCCAACTCTTGCATTTCAACGAAAGAAATTCAAAATGAACTTTGAAAAATTAAGAGAATGTAACTGTGACTAGGTAAACCACGACAAAACACTACTGAAATATTCCAACTCTTGCATTTCTACGACAGAAATTCAAAATGAACTTTGAAAATTAAGAGAATGTAACTGTGATTAGGTAAACCATGACAAAACACTATTGAAATATTCCAACTCTTGCATTTCATCGAAAGAAATCCAAAATGAACTTTGAAAAATTAAGAGAATGTAAGTGTGACATGGTAAACCACAGCAAAACACTACTGAAATATTCCAACTCTTGCATTTCACTGAAATAAAACCAAAATGAACTTTGAAAAATCAAGAGAATGTAACTGTGACAAGGTAAACCACATCAAAACACTACTGAAATATTCCAACTCTTGCATTTCACCGAAATAAAACCAAAATGAACTTTGAAAAATTAAGAGAATGTAAGTCTGACTGACAAAACACTACTGAAATATTCCAACTCTTGCATTTCACGAAAGAAATCCAAAATGAACTTTGAAAAATCAAGAGAATTTGACTGGGACATGGTAAACCACGACAAAAAACTACTGAAATAATCCAACTCTTGCATTTCAACGAAAGAAATCAAAATGAACTTTGAAAAATTAAGAGAATGTAACTGTGATTAAGTAAACCATGACAAAACACTATTGAAATATTCCAACAATTGCATTTCACTGAAATAAAACCAAAATGAACTTTGAAAAATCAAGAGAATGTAACTGTGACAAGGTAAACCACATCAAAACACTACTGAAATATTCCAACTCTTGCATTTCACCGAAACAAAACCAAAATGAACTTTGAAAAATTAAGAGAATGTAAGTCTGACAAGGTAAAACATGACAAAACACTATTGAAATATTCCAACTCTTTCATTTCATCGAAAGAAATTCAAAATGAACTTTGAAAAATCAAGAGAATGTAACTGTAATAAGGTAAACCACGACAAAAAACTACTGAAATATTCCAACTCTTGCATTTCAATGATAGAAATTCAAAATGAACTTTGAAAAATTAAGAGAATGTAACTGTGACAAGGTAAACTGCAACAAAACACTACTGAAATATTCCAACTCTTGCATTTCAACGAAGAAATTCAAAATGAACTTTGAAAAATCAAGAGAATGTAACTGTGACATGGTAAACCATGACAAAACACTAGTGAAATATTCCAACTCTTGCATTTCAATGAAAGAAATTCAAAATGAACTATGAAAAATCAAGAGAATGTAACTGTGACAAGGTAAACCATATCAAAACACTACTGAAATATTCCAACTCTTGCATTTCAACAATAGAAATTCAAAATGAACTTTGAAAAATTAAGAGAATGTAACTGTGTTAAGGTAAACCACAACAAAACACTACTGAAATATTCCAACTCTTGCATTTTAACGAAAGAAATCCGAAATGAACTTTGAAAAATCAAGAGAATATAACTGTGACATGGTAAACCACGACAAAACACTACTGAAATAATCCAAATCTTGCATTTCAATGAAAGAAATTCAAAATGAACTTTGAAAAATCAAAAGAATGTAACTGTGAGAAGGTAAACCACGACAAAACACTACTGAAATATTCCAACTCTCGCATTTCAACGAAAGAAATTCGAATGAACTTTGAAAAATCAAGAAAATGTAACTGTGACAAGGTAAACCACGACAAAACACTACTGACATATTCCAACTCTTGCATTTCAATGATAGAAATTCAAATGAACTTTGAAAAATCAAGAGAATGTAACTGTGACAAGGTAAACCATGACAAAACACTACTGAAATATTCCAACTCTTGCATTTCAACAAAGAAGAAATTAAAAATGAACTTTGAAAAATTAAGAGACTGTAACTGTGACAAGGTAAAGCACAACAAAACACTACTGAAATAATCCAACTCTTGCATTTCAATGAAAGAAATTCAAATGAACTTTGAAAAATCAAGAGAATGTAACTGTGACAAGGTAAACCCCGACAAAACACTACTGAAATATTCCAACTCTTGCATTTCAATGAAAGAAATTCGAAATGAACTTTGAAAAATCAATAGAATGTATCTTTGACAAGGTAAACCATGACAAAATACTACTGAAATATTCCAACTCCTGCATTTCAACGAAAGAAATCCAAAATGAACTTTGAAAAATCAAGAGAATGTAACTGTGACAAGGTAAACCATGACAAAACACTACAGAAATATTCCAACTCTTGCATTTCAATGAAATAAATTAAAAATGAACTTTGAAAAATTAAGAGAATGTAACTGTGACAAGGTAAAGCACAACAAAACACTACTGAAATAATCCAACTCTTGCATTTCAATGAAAGAAATTCAAATGAACTTTGAAAAATCAAGAGAATGTAACTGTGACAAGGTAAACCACGACAAAACACTACTGACATATTCCAACTCTTGCATTTCAATGAAAGAAATTCGAAATGAACTTTGAAAAATCAAGAGAATGTATCTGTGATAAGGTAAACCATGACAAAAAACACTACTGAAATATTTCAACTCTTGAATTTCAAACGAAAAGAAATTCAAAATGAACTTTGAAAAATTACAAGAATGTAACTGTGACAAGGTAAACCATTACAAAACACTACTGAAATATTCCAACTCTTGCATTTCAATGAAAGAAATCCAAAATGAACTTTGAAAAATTAAGATAATGTATCTGTGACAAGGTAAACAACAACAAAACACTACTGAAATATTCCAACTCTTGCATTTCAATGAAAGAAATTCAAAATGAACTTTGAAAAATCAAGAGAATGTAACTTTGACAAGGTAAGCCATGACAAAACACTACTGAAATATTCCAACTCTTGCATTTCAACGAAAGAAATTCAAAATGAACTTTGAAAAATTAAGAGAATGTAACTGTGACTAGGTAAACCACGACAAAACACTACTGAAATATTCCAACTCTTGCATTTCTACGAAAGAAATTCAAAATGAACTTTGAAAAATTAAGAGAATGTAACTGTGATTAGGTAAACCATGACAAAACACTATTGAAATATTCCAACTCTTGCATTTCATCGAAAGAAATCCAAAATGAACTTTGAAAAATTAAGAGAATGTAAGTGTGACATGGTAAACCACAACAAAACACTACTGAAATATTCCAACTCTTGCATTTCACTGAAATAAAACCAAAATGAACTTTGAAAAATCAAGAGAATGTAACTGTGACAAGGTAAACCACATCAAAACACTACTGAAATATTCCAACTCTTGCATTTCACCGAAATAAAACCAAAATGAACTTTGAAAAATTAAGAGAATGTAAGTCTGACAAAACACTACTGAAATATTCCAACTCTTGCATTTCACGAAAGAAATCCAAAATGAACTTTGAAAAATCAAGAGAATGTGACTGGGACATGGTAAACCACGACAAAACACTACTGAAATAATCCAACTCTTGCATTTCAACGAAAGAAATTCAAAATGAACTTTGAAAAATTAAGAGAATGTAACTGTGATTAAGTAAACCATGACAAAACACTATTGAAATATTCCAACAATTGCATTTCACTGAAATAAAACCAAAATGAACTTTGAAAAATCAAGAGAATGTAACTGTGACAAGGTAAACCACAACAAAACACTACTGAAATATTCCAACTCTTGCATTTCACCGAAATAAAACCAAAATTAACTTTGAAAAGTTAAGAGAATGTAAGTCTGACAAGGTAAACCATGACAAAACACTATTGAAATATTCCAACTCTTTCATTTCATCGAAAGAAATTCAAAATGAACTTTGAAAAATCAAGAGAATGTAACTGTGATAAGGTAAACCACGACAAAAAAACTACTGAAATATTCCAACTCTTGCATTTCAATTATAGAAATTCAAAATGAACTTTGAAAAATTAAGAGAATGTAACTGTGACAAGGTAAACTGCAACAAAACACTGCTGAAATATTCCAACTCTTGCATTTCAACGAAAGAAATTCAAAATGGACTTTGAAAAATCAAGAGAATGTAACTGCTACATGGTAAACCATGACAAAACACTAGTGAAATATTCCAACTCTTGCATTTCAATGAAAGAAATTCAAATGAACTTTGAAAAATCAAGAGAATGTAACTGTGACAAGGTAAACCATATCAAAACACTACTGAAATATTCCAACTCTTGCATTTCACCGAAAGAAATTCAAAATGAACTTTGAAAAATCAAGAAAATGTAATTGTGACAAGGTAAACCACAACAAAACACTACTGAAATATTCAAACTCTTGCATTTCAACGATAGAAATTCAAAATGAACTTTGAAAAATAAGAGAATGGAACTGTGTTAATGTAAACCACAACAAAACACTACTGAAATATTCCAACTCTTGCATTTCAACGAAAGAAATCCGAAATGAACTTTGAAAAATCAAGAGAATATAACTGTGACATGGTAAACCACGACAAAACACTACTGAAATAATCTAAATCTTGCATTTCAATGAAAGAAATTCAAAATCAACTTTGAAAAATAAAAAGAATGTAACTGTGAGAAGGTAAACCACGACAAAACACTACTGAAATATTCCAACTCTCGCATTTCAACGAAAGAAATTCAAAATGAACTTTGAAAAATTAGAGAATGTAACTGTGACAAGGTAAAGCACAACAAAACACTACTGAAATAATCCAACTCTTGCATTACAATGTAAGAAATTCAAATGAACTTTGAAAAATCAAGAGAATGTAACTGTGACAAGGTAAACCACGACAAAACACTACTGACATATTCCAACTCTTGCATTTCAATGAAAGAAATTCGAAATGAACTTTGAAAAATCAAGAGAATGTATCTGTGACAAAGTAAACCATGACAAAACACTACTGAAATATTCCAACTCTTGCATTTCAACGAAAGAAATTCAAAATGAACTTTGAAAAATTAAGAGAATGTAACTGTGACAAGGTAAACCACGAAAATTCACTACTGAAATATTCCAACTCTTGCATTTCAATGAAAGAAATTCAAATGAACTTTGAAAAATCAAGAGAATGTAACTGTGACAAGGTAAACCATGACAAAACACTACTGAAATATTCCAACTCTTGCATTTCAACGAAAGAAATCCAAAATGAACTTTGAAAAATTAAGAGAATGTAACTTTGACAAAGTAAACCATGGCAAAACACTACTGAAATATTTCAACTCTTGCATTTCAATGAAAGAAATTCAAATGAACTTTGAAAAATCAAGAGAATGTAACTAACTGTGACAAGGTAAACCATGACAAAACACTACTGAAATATTCCAACTCTTGCATTTCAACGAAAGAAATTAAAAATGAACTTTGAAAAATTAAGAGAATGTAACTGTGACAAGGTAAAGCACAACAAAACACTACTGAAATAATCCAACTCTTGCATTTGAATGAAAGAAATTCAAATGAACTTTGAAAATCAATAGAATGTATCTGTGACAAGGTAAACCATGACAAAACACTACTGAAATATTCCAACTCCTGAATTTCAACGAAAGAAATCCAAATGAACTTTGAAAAATCAAACACACTTTGAAAAATCAAAATAAAGCACAACAAAACACTACTGAAATAATCCAACTCTTGCATTTCAATGAAAGAAATTCAAATGAACTTTGAAAAATCAAGAGAATGTAACTGTGACAAGGTAAACCACGACAAAACACTACTGAAATATTCCAACTCTTGCATTTCAATGAAAGAAATTCGAAATGATCTTTGAAAAATCAATAGAATGTATCTGTGACAAGGTAAACCATGACAAAACACTACTGAAATATTCCAACTCTTCCATTTCAACGAAATAAATTCAAAATGAACTTTGAAAAATTAAGGAAATGTAACTGTGACTAGGTAAACCACGACGAAACACTACTGAAATATTCCAACTCTTGCATTTCAACGAAAGAAATTCAAAATGAACTTTGAAAAATTAAGAGAATGTAACTGTGATTAGGTAAACCATGACAAAACACTATTGAAATATTCCAACAATTGCATTTCACTGAAATAAAACCAAAATGAACTTTGAAAAATCAAGAGAATGTTACTGTGACAAGGTAAACCACGTCAAAACACTACTGAAATATTCCAACTCTTGCATTTCACCGAAATAAAACCAAAATGAACTTTGAAAAATTAAGAGAATGTAAGTCTGACAAGGTAAACCATGACAAAACACTATTGAAATATTCCAACTCTTTCATTTCATCGAAAGAAATTCAAAATGAACTTTGAAAAATCAAGAAAATGTAACTGTAATAAGGTAAACCACGACAAAAAACTACTGAAATATTCCAACTCTTGCATTTCAATGATAGAAATTCAAAATGAACTTTGAAAAATTAAGAGAATGTAACTGTGACAAGGTAAACTGCAACAAAACACTACTGAAATATTCCAACTCTTGCATTTCAACGAAGGAAATTCAAAATGAACTTTGAAAAATCAAGAGAATGTAACTGTGACATGGTAAACCATGACAAAACACTAGTGAAATATTCCAACTCTTGCATTTCAATGAAAGAAATTCAAAATGAACTTTGAAAAATCAAGAGAATGTAACTGTGACAAGGTAAACCATATCAAAACACTACTGAAATATTCCAACTCTTGCATTTCAACGATAGAAATTCAAAATGACTTTGAAAAATTAAGAGAATGTAACTGTGTTAAGGTAAACCACAACAAAACACTACTGAAATATTCCAACTCTTGCATTTTAACGAAAGAAATCCGAAATGAACTTTGAAAAATCAAGAGAATATAACTGTGACACGGTAAACCACGACAAAACACTACTGAAATAATCCAAATCTTGCATTTCAATGAAAGAAATTCAAAATGAACTTTGAAAAATCAAAAGAATGTAACTGTGAGAAGGTAAACCACGACAAAATACTACTGAAATATTCCAACTCTCGCATTCAACGAAAGAAATTCAAAATGAACTTTGGAAAATTAAGAGAATGTAACTGTGACAAGGTAAAGCACAACAAAACACTACTGAAATAATCCAACTCTTGCATTACAATGTAAGAAATTCAAATGAACTTTGAAAAATCAAGAGAATGTAACTGTGACAAGGTAAACCACGACAAAACACTACTGAAATATTCCAACTCTTGCATTTCAATGAAAGAAATTCGAAATGAACTTTGAAAAATCAAGAGAATGTATCTGTGACAAGGTAAACCATGACAAAACACTACTGAAATATTCCAACTCTTGCATTTCACTGAAATAAAACCAAAATGAACTTTGAAAAATCAAGAGAATGTAACTGTGACAAGGTAAACCATGGCAAAACACTACTGAAATATTCCAATTCTTGCATTTCAATGAAAGAAATTCGAAATGAACTTTGAAAAATCAAGAGAATGTATCTGTGACAAACTAAACCATGACAAAACACTACTACTGAAATATTCCAATTCTCTTGCATTTCAACGAAAGAAATTCAAAATGAACTTTGAAAAATTAAGAGAATGTAACTGTGACAAGGTAAACCACGACAAAACACTACTGACATATTCCAACTCTTGCATTTCAATGAAAGAAATTCGAAATGAACTTTGAAAAATCAAGAGAATGTATTTGTGACAAAGTAAACCATGACAAAACACTACTGAAATATTCCAACTCTTGCATTTCAACGAAAGAAATTCAAAATGAACTTTGAAAAATTAAGAGAATGTAACTGTGACAAGGTAAACCACGACAATTCACTACTGAAATATTCCAACTCTTGCATTTCAATGAAAGAAATTCAAATGAACTTTGAAAAATCAAGAGAATGTAACTGTGACAAGGTAAACCATGACAAAACACTACTGAAATATTCCAACTCTTGCATTTCAACGAAAGAAATCCAAAATGAACTTTGAAAAATTAAGAGAATGTAACTTTGACAAAGTAAACCATGGCAAAACACTACTGAAATATTTCAACTCTTGCATTTCAATGAAAGAAATTCAAATGAACTTTGAAAAATCAAGAGAATGTAACTGTGACAAGGTAAACCATGACAAAACACTACTGAAATATTCCAACTCTTGCATTTCAACGAAAGAAATTAAAAATGAACTTTGAAAAATTAAGAGAATGTAACTGTGACAAGGTAAAGCACAACAAAAAACACTACTGAAATAATCCAACTCTTGCATTTGAATGAAAGAAATTCAAATGAACTTTGAAAAATCAATAGAATGTATCTGTGACAAGGTAAACCATGACAAAACACTACTGAAATATTCCAACTCCTGAATTTCAACGAAAGAAATCCAAAATGAACTTTGAAAAATCAAACACACTTTGAAAAATCAAAATAAAGCACAACAAAACACTACTGAAATAATCCAACTCTTGCATTTCAATGAAAGAAATTCAAATGAACTTTGAAAAATCAAGATAATGTAACTGTGACAAGGTAAACCACGACAAAACACTACTGAAATATTCCAACTCTTGCATTTCAATGAAAGAAATTCGAAATGATCTTTGAAAAATCAATAGAATGTATCTGTGACAAGGTAAACCATGACAAAACACTACTGAAATATTCCAACTCTTCCATTTTAACGAAAAAAATTCAAAATGAACTTTGAAAAATTAAGGAAATGTAACTGTGACTAGGTAAACCACGACAAAACACTACTGAAATATTCCAACTCTTGCATTTCAACGAAAGAAATTCAAAATGAACTTTGAAAAATTAAGAGAATGTAACTGTGATTAGGTAAACCATGACAAAACACTATTGAAATATTCCAACAATTGCATTTCACTGAAATAAAACCAAAATGAACTTTGAAAAATCAAGAGAATGTAACTGTGACAAGGTAAACCACGTCAAAACACTACTGAAATATTCCAACTCTTGCATTTCACCGAAATAAAACCCAAATGAACTTTGAAAAATTAAAGAGAATGTAAGTCTGACAAGGTAAACCATGACAAAACACTATTGAAATATTCCAACTCTTTCATTTCATCGAAAGAATTCAAAATGAACTTTGAAAAATCAAGAAAATGTAACTGTAATAAGGTAAACCACGACAAAAAAAAAACTACTGAAATATTCCAACTCTTGCATTTCAATGATAGAAATTCAAAATGAACTTTGAAAAATTAAGAGAATGTAACTGTGACAAGGTAAACTGCAACAAAACACTACTGAAATATTCCAACTCTTGCATTTCAACGAAAGAAATTCTAAATGAACTTTGAAAAATCAAGAGAATGTAACTGTGACATGGTAAACCATGACAAAACACTAGTGAAATATTCCAACTCTTGCATTTCAATGAAAGAAATTCAAAATGAACTTTGAAAAATCAAGAGAATGTAACTGTGACAAGGTAAACCATATCAAAACACTACTGAAATATTCCAACTCTTGCATTTCAACGATAGAAATTCAAAATGAACTTTGAAAAATTAAGAGAATGTAACTGTGTTAAGGTAAACCACAACAAAACACTACTGAAATATTCCAACTCATGCATTTTAACGAAAGAAATCCGAAATGAACTTTGAAAAATCAAGAGAATATAACTGTGACACGGTAAACCACGACAAAACACTACTGAAATAATCCAAATCTTGCATTTCAATGAAAGAAATTCAAAATGAACTTTGAAAAATCAAAAGAATGTAACTGTGAGAAGGTAAACCACGACAAAATACTACTGAAATATTCCAACTCTCGCATTTCAACGAAAGAAATTCAAAATGAACTTTGGAAAATTAAGAGAATGTAACTGTGACAAGGTAAAGCACAACAAAACACTACTGAAATAATCCAACTCTTGCATTACAATGTAAGAAATTCAAATGAACTTTGAAAAATCAAGAGAATGTAACTGTGACAAGGTAAACCACGACAAAACACTACTGACATATTCCAACTCTTGCATTTCAATGAAAGAAATTCGAAATGAACTTTGAAAAATCAAGAGAATGTATCTGTGACAAGGTAAACCATGACAAAACACTACTGAAATATTCCAACTCTTGCATTTCACTGAAATAAAACCAAAATGAACTTTGAAAAATCAAGAGAATGTAACTGTGACAAGGTAAACCATGGCAAAACACTACTGAAATATTCCAATTCTTGCATTTCACGAAAGAAATCCAAAATGAACTTTGAAAAATCAAGAGAATGTAACTGTGACATGGTAAACCACGACAAAACACTACTGAAATAATCCAATTCTTGCATTTCAACGAAAGAAATCCAAAATGAACTTTGAAAAATCAAGAGAATGTAACTGTGACAAGGTAAACCACGACAAAACACTACTGAAATATTCCGACTCTTGCATTTCAACGAATGAAATTCAAAATGAACTTTGAAAAATCAAGAGAATGTATCTGTGATAAGGTAAACCATGACAAAACACTACTGAAATATTCAACTCTTGAATTTCAACGAAAAGAAATTCAAAATGAACTTTGAAAAATTACAAGAATGTAACTGTGACAAGGTAAACCATGACAAAACACTACTGAAATATTCCAACTCTTGCATTTCAATGAAAGAAATCCAAAATGAACTTTGAAAAATTAAGATAATGTATCTGTGACAAGGTAAACAAACAACAAAACACTACTGAAATATTCCAACTCTTGCTTTTCAATGAAAGAAATTCAAAATGAACTTTGAAAAATCAAGAGAATGTAAATTTGACAAGGTAAGCCATGACAAAACACTACTGAAATATTCCAACTCTTGCATTTCAACGAAAGAAATTCAAAATGAACTTTGAAAAATTAAGAGAATGTAACTGTGACTAGGTAAACCACGACAAAACACCACTGAAATATTCCAACTCTTGCATTTCTACGAAAGAAATTCAAAATGAACTTTGAAAAATTAAGAGAATGTAACTGTGATTAGGTAAACCATGACAAAACACTATTGAAATATTCCAACTCTTGCATTTCATCGAAAGAAATCCAAAATGAACTTTGAAAAATTAAGAGAATGTAAGTGTGACATGGTAAACCACCAACAACAAAACACTACTGAAATATTCCAACTCTTGCATTTCACTGAAAAATAAAACCAAAATGAACTTTGAAAAATCAAGAGAATGTAACTGTTACAAGGTAAACAACATCAAAACACTACTGAAATATTCCAACTCTTGCATTTCACCGAAATAAAACCAAAATGAACTTTGAAAAATTAAGAGAATGTAAGTCTGACAAAAGGTAAAAACACTACTGAAATATTCCAACTCTTGCATTTCACGAAAGAAATCCAAAATGAACTTTGAAAAATCAAGAGAATGTGACTGGGACATGGTAAACCACGACAAAACACTACTGAAATAATCCAACTCTTGCATTTCAACGAAAGAAATTCAAAATGAACTTTGAAAAATTAAGAGAATGTAACTGTGATTAGGTAAACCATGACAGAACACTATTGAAATATTCCAACAATAGCATTTCACTGAAATAAAACCAAAATGAACTTTGAAAAATCAAAAGAATGTAACTGTGACAAGGTAAACCACATCAAAACACTACTGATATATTCCAACTCTTGCATTTCACCGAAATAAAACCAAAATGAACTTTGAAAAATTAAGAGAATGTAAGTCTGACAAGGTAAACCATGACAAAACACTATTGAAATATTCCAACTTTTTCATTTCATCGAAAGAAATTCAAAATGAACTTTGAAAAATCAAGAGAATGTAACTGTAATAAGGTAAACCACGACAAAAAACTACTGAAATATTCCAACTCTTGCATTTCAATGATAGAAATTCAAAATGAACTTTGAAAAATTAAGAGAATGTAACTGTGACAAGGTAAACTGCAACAAAACACTACTGAAATATTCCAACTCTTGCATTTCAACGAAGGAAATTCAAAATGAACTTTGAAAAATCAAGAGAATGTAACTGTGACATGGTAAACCATGACAAAACACTAGTGAAATATTCCAACTCTTGCATTTCAATGAAAGAAATTCAAAATAAACTTTGAAAAATCAAGAGAATGTAACTGTGACAAGGTAAACCATATCAAAACACTACTGAAATATTCCAACTCTTGCATTTCAACGATAGAAATTCAAAATGAACTTTGAAAAATTAAGAGAATGTAACTGTGTTAAGGTAAACCACAACAAAACACTACTGAAATATTCCAACTCTTGCATTTTAACGAAAGAAATCCGAAATGAACTTTGAAAAATCAAGAGAATTAACTGTGACATGGTAAACCACGACAAAATACTACTGAAATAATCCAAATCTTGCATTTCAATGAAAGAAATTCAAAATGAACTTTGAAAAATCAAAAGAATGTGACTGTGAGAAGGTAAAACCACGACAAAACACTACTGAAATATTCCAACTCTCGCATTTCAACGAAAGAAATTCGAATGAACTTTGAAAAATCAAGAAAATGTAACTGTGGCAAGGTAAACCCCGACAAAACACTACTGACATATTCCAACTCTTGCATTTCAATGATAGAAATTCAAATGAACTTTGAAAAATCAAGAGAATGTAACTGTGACAAGGTAAACCATGACAAAACACTACTGAAATATTCCAACTCTTGCATTTCAACGAAAGAAATTAAAAATGAACTTTGAAAAAATTAAGAGAATGTAACTGTGACAAGGTAAAGCACAACAAAACACTACTGAAATAATCCAACTCTTGCATTTCAATGAAAGAAATTCAAATGAACTTTGAAAAATCAAGAGAATGTAACTGTGACAAGGTAAACCCCGACAAAACACTACTGAAATATTCCAACTCTTGCATTTCAATGAAAGAAATTCGAAATTAACTTTGAAAAATCAATAGAATGTATCTGTGACAAGGTAAACCATGACAAAATACTACTGAAATATTCCAACTCCTGCATTTCAACGAAAGAAATCCAAAATGAACTTTGAAAAATCAAGAGAATGTAACTGTGACAAGGTAAACCATGACAAAACACTACTGAAATATTCCAACTCTTGCATTTTAATGAAATAAAATAAAAATGAACTTTGAAAAATTAAGAGAATGTAACTGTGACAAGGTAAAGCACAACAAAACACTACTGAAATAATCCAACTCTTGCATTTCAATGAAAGAAATTCAAATGAACTTTGAAAAATCAAGAGAATGTAACTGTGACAAGGTAAACCACGACAAAACACTACTGAATATTCCAACTCTTGCATTTCAATGAAAGAAATTCGAAATGAACTTTGAAAAATCAAGAGAATGTATCTGTGACAAGGTAAACCATGACAAAACACTACTGAAATATTCCAACTCTTGCATTTCAACGAAAGAAATTCAAAATGAACTTTGAAAAATTAAGAGAATGTAACTGTGACAAGGGTAAAGCACAACAAAACACTACTGAAATAATCCAACTCTTGCATTACAATGTAAGAAATTCAAATGAACTTTGAAAAATCAAGAGAATGTAACTGTGACAAGGTAAACCACGACAAAACACTACTGACATATTCCAACTCTTGCATTTCAATGAAAGAAATTCGAAATGAACTTTGAAAAATCAAGAGAATGTATCTGTGACAAGGTAAACCATGACAAAACACTACTGAAATATTCCAACTCTTGCATTTCAACGAAACAAATTCAAAATGAACTTTGAAAAATTAAGAGAATGTAACTGTGACAAGGTAAACCACGACAATTCACTACTGAAATATTCCAACTCTTGCATTTCAATGAAAGAAATTCAAATGAACTTTGAAAAATCAAGAGAATGTAACTGTGACAAGGTAAACCATGACAAAACACTACTGAAATATTCCAACTCTTGCATTTCAACGAAAGAAATCCAAAATGAACTTTGAAAAATTAAGAGAGAATGTAACTTTGACAAAGTAAACCATGGCAAAACACTACTGAAATATTCCAACTCTTGCATTTCAACGAAAGAAATCCAAAATGAACTTTAAAAAATCAAGAGAATGTGACTGTGACATGGTAAACCACGACAAAACACTACTGAAATATTCCAACTCTTGCATTTCAACGAAAGAAATCCGAAATGAACTTTGAAAAATCAAGAGAATATAACTGTGACATGGTAAACCACGACAAAACACTACTGAAAATAATCCAAATCTTGCATTTCAATGAAAGAAATTCAAAATGAACTTTGAAAAATCAAAGAATGTAACTGTGAAGGTAAACCACGACAAAACACTACTGAAATATTCCAACTCTCTTGCATTTCAACGAAAGAAATTCAAAATGAGCTTTGAAAAATTAAGAGAATGTAACTGTGACAAGGTAAAGCACAACAAAACACTACTGAAATAATCCAACTCTTGCATTACAATGTAAGAAATTCAAATGAACTTTGAAAAATCAAGAGAATGTAACTGTGACAAGGTAAACCACGACAAAACACTACTGACATATTCCAACTCTTGCATTTCAATGAAAGAAATTCGAAATGAACTTTGAAAAATCAAGAGAATGTATCTGTGACAAGGTAAACCATGGCAAAACACTACTGAAATATTCCAACTCTTGCATTTCACTGAAATAAAACCAAAATGAACTTTGAAAAATCAAGAGAATGTAACTGTGACAAGGTAAACCATGGCAAAACACTACTGAAATATTCCAATTCTTGCATTTCACGAAAGAAATCCAAAATGAACTTTGAAAAATCAAGAGAATGTAACTGTGACATGGTAAACCACGACAAAAACACTACTGAAATAATCCAATTCTTGCATTTCAACGAAAGAAATCCAAAATGAACTTTGAAAAAACAAGAGAATGTAACTGTGACAAGGTAAACCACGACAAAACACTACTGAAATATTCCGACTCTTGCATTTCAACGAATGAAATTCAAAATGAACTTTGAAAAATCAAGAGAATGTATCTGTGATAAGGTAAACCATGACAAAACACTACTGAAATATTTCAACTCTTGAATTTCCACGAAAAGAAATTAAGAAATTCAAAATGAACTTTGAAAAATTACAAGAATGTAACTGTGACAAGGTAAACCATGACAAAACACTACTGAAATATTCCAACTCTTGCATTTCAATGAAAGAAATCCAAAATGAACTTTGAAAAATTAAGATAATGTATCTGTGACAAGGAAAACAACAACAAAACACTACTGAAATATTCCAACTCTTGCATTTCAATGAAAGAAATTCAAAATGAACTTTGAAAAATCAAGAGAATGTAACTTGACAAGGTAAGCCATGACAAAACACTACTGAAATATTCCAACTCTTGCATTTCAACGAAAGAAATTCAAAATGAACTTTGAAAAATTAAGAGAATGTAACTGTGACTAGGTAAAAAACGACAAAACACTACTGAAATATTCCAACTCTTGCATTTCTACGAAAGAAATTCAAAATGAACTTTGAAAAATTAAGAGAATGTAACTGTGATTAGGTAAACCATGACAAAACACTATTGAAATATTCCAACTCTTGCATTTCATCGAAAGAAATCCAAAATGAACTTTGAAAAATTAAGAGAATGTAAGTGTGACATGGTAAACCACAACAAAACACTACTGAAATATTCCAACTCTTGCATTTCACTGAAATAAAACCAAAATGAACTTTGAAAAATCAAGAGAATGTAACTGTGACAAGGTAAACCACATCAAAACACTACTGAAATATTCCAACTCTTGCATTTCAACCGAAATAAAACCAAAATGAACTTTGAAAAATTAAGAGAATGTAAGTCTGACAAAACACTACTGAAATATTCCAACTCTTGCATTTCACGAAAGAAATCCAAAATGAACTTTGAAAAATCAAGAGAATGTGACTGGGACATGGTAAACCACGACAAAACACTACTGAAATAATCCAACTCTTGCATTTCAACGAAAGAAATTCAAAATGAACTTAGAAAAATTAAGAGAATGTAACTGTGATTAAGTAAACCATGACAAAACACTATTGAAATATTCCAACAATTGCATTTCACTGAAAGAAAACCAAAATGAACTTTGAAAAATCAAGAGAATGTAACTGTGACAAGGTAAACCACATCAAAAACACTACTGAAATATTCCAACTCTTGCATTTCACCGAAAAACAAAACCAAAATGAACTTTGAAAAATTAAGAGAATGTAAGTCTGACAAGGTAAACCATGACAAAACACTATTGAAATATTCCAACTCTTTCATTTCATCGAAAGAAATTCAAAATGAACTTTGAAAAATCAGAGAAATGTAACTGTAATAAGGTAAACCACGACAAAAAACTACTGAAATATTCCAACTCTTGCATTTCAATGATAGAAATTCAAAATGAACTTTGAAAAATTAAGAGAATGTAACTGTGACAAGGTAAACTGCAACAAAAACACTACTGAAATATTCCAACTCTTGCATTTCAACGAAGAAATTCAAAATGAACTTTGAAAAATCAAGAGAATGTAACTGTGACATGGTAAACCATGACAGAACACTAGTGAAATATTCCAACTCTTGCATTTCAATGAAAGAAATTCAAAATGAACTATGAAAAATCAAGAGAATGTAACTGTGACAAGGTAAACCATATCAAAACACTACTGAAATATTCCAACTCTTGCATTTCAATGATAGAAATTCAAAATGAACTTTGAAAAATTAAGAGAATGTAACTGTGTTAAGGTAAACCACAACAAAACACTACTGAAATATTCCAACTCTTGCATTTTAACGAAAGAAGTCCGAAATGAACTTTGAAAAATCAAGAGAATATAACTGTGACATGGTAAACCACGACAAAACACTACTGAAATATTCCAACTCTTGCATTTCAACGAAAGAAATTAAAAATGAACTTTGAAAAATTAAGAGAATGTAACTGTGACAAGGTAAAGCACAACAAAACACTACTGAAATAATCCAACTCTTGCATTTGAATGAAAGAAATTCAAATGAACTTTGAAAAATCAATAGAATGTATCTGTGACAAGGTAAACCATGACAAAACACTACTGAAATATTCCAACTCTGAATTTCAACGAAAGAAATCCAAAATGAACTTTGAAAAATCAAACACACTTTGAAAAATCAAAATAAAGCACAACAAAAACACTACTGAAATAATCCAACTCTTGCATTTCAATGAAAGAAATTCAAATGAACTTTGAAAAATCAAGAGAATGTAACTGTGACAAGGTAAACCACGACAAAAACACTACTGAAATATTCCAACTCTTGCATTTCAATGAAAGAAATTCGAAATGATCTTTGAAAAATCAATAGAATGTATCTGTGACAAGGTAAACCATGACAAAACGCTACTGAAATATTCTAACTCTTCCATTTCAACGAAATAAATTCAAAATGAACTTTGAAAAATTAAGGAAATGTAACTGTGACTAGGTAAACCACGACAAAACACTACTGAAATATTCCAACTCTTGCATTTCAACGAAAGAAATTCAAAATGAACTTTGAAAAATTAAGAGAATGTAACTGTGATTAGGTAAACCATGACAAAACACTATTGAAATATTCCAACAATTGCATTTCACTGAAATAAAACCAAAATGAACATTGAAAAATCAAGAGAATGTAACTGTGACAAGGTAAACCACAACAAAAAACACTACTGAAATATTCCAACTCTTGCATTTCACCGAAATAAAACCAAAATGAACTTTGAAAAATTAAGAGAATGTAAGTCTGACAAGGTAAACCATGACAAAACACTATTGAAATATTCCAACTCTTTCATTTCATCGAAAGAAATTCAAAATGAACTTTGAAAAATCAAGAGAATGTAACTGTAATAAGGTAAACCACGACAAAAAACTACTGAAATATTCCAACTCTTGCATTTCAATGATAGAAATTTCAAAATGAACTTTGAAAAAAATTAAGAGAATGTAACTGTGACAAGGTAAACTGCAACAAAACACTACTGAAATATTCCAACTCTTGCATTTCAACGAAGGAAATTCAAAATGAACTTTGAAAAATCAAGAGAATGTAACTGTGACATGGTAAACCATGACAAAACACTAGTGAAATATTCCAACTCTTGCATTTCAAATGAAAGAAATTCAAAATGAACTTTGAAAAATCAAGAGAATGTAAATGTGACAAGGTAAACCATATCAAAACACTACTGAAATATTCCAACTCTTGCATTTCAACGATAGAAATTCAAAATGAACTTTGAAAAATTAAGAGAATGTAACTGTGTTAAGGTAAACCACAACAAAACACTACTGAAATATTCCAACTCTTGCATTTTAAACGAAAGAAATCCGAAAAATGAACTTTGAAAAATCAAGAGAATATAACTGTGACATGGTAAACCACGACAAAAATACTACTGAAATAATCAAATCTTGCATTTCAATGAAAGAAATTCAAAATGAACTTTGAAAAATCAAAAGAATGTGACTGTGAGAAGGTAAACCACGACAAAACACTACTGAAATATTCCAACTCTCGCATTTCAACGAAGAAATTCAAAATGAACTTTGAAAAATCAAGAAATGTAACTGTGGACAAGGTAAACCACGACAAAACACTACTGACATATTCCAACTCTTGCATTTCAATGATAGAAATTCAAATGAACTTTGAAAAAATCAAGAGAATGTAACTGTGACAAGGTAAACCATGACAAAACACTACTGAAATATTCCAACTCTTGCATTTCAACGAAAGAAAATTAAAAATGAACTTTGAAAAATTAAGAGAATTAACTGTGACAAGGTAAACCACAACAAAACACTACTGAAATAATCCAACTCTTGCATTTCAATGAAAGAAATTCAAATGAACTTTGAAAAATCAAGAGAATGTAACTGTGACAAGGTAAACCCCGACAAAACACTACTAAAATATATTCCAACTCTTGCATTTCAATGAAAGAAATTCGAAAAGAACTTTGAAAAATCAATAGAATGTAATCTGTGACAAGGTAAACCATGACAAAAACACTACTGAAATATTCCAACTCCTGTTGCATTTCAACGAAAGAAATCCAAAATGAACTTTTGAAAAATCAAGAGAATGTAACTGTGACAAGGTAAACCATGACAAAACACTACTGAAATATTCCAACTCTTGCATTTAATGAAATAAATTAAAAATGAACTTTGAAAAATAAGAGAATGTAACTGTGACAAGGTAAACCAACAACAAAACACTACTGAAATAATCCAACTCTTGAATTTCAACGAAAAGAAATTCAAAATGAACTTTGAAAAATTACAAGAATGTAACTGTGACAAGGTAAACCATGACAAAACACTACTGAAATATTCCAACTCTTGCATTTCAATGAAAGAAATCCAAAATGAACTTTGAAAAATTAAGATAATGTATCTGTGACAAGGTAAACAACAACAAAAAACACTACTGAAATATTCCAACTCTTGCATTTCAATGAAAGAAATTCAAAATGAACTTTGAAAAAATCAAGAGAATGTAACTTTGACACAGGTAAGCCATGACAAAAACACTACTGAAATATTCCAACTCTTGCATTTCAACGAAAGAAATTCAAAATGAACTTTGAAAAATTAAGAGAATGTAACTGTGACTAGGTAAACCACGACAAAACACTACTGAAATATTCCAACTCTTGCATTTCTACGAAGAAATTCAAAATGAACTTTGAAAAATTAAGAGAATGTAACTGTGATTAGGTAAACCATGACAAAAACACTATTGAAATATTCCAACTCTTGCATTTCATCGAAAGAAATCCAAAATGAACTTTGAAAAATTAAGAGAATGTAAGTGTGACATGGTAAACCACAGACAAAACACTACTGAAATATTCCAACTCTTGCATTTCACTGAAAGAAAACCAAAATGAACTTTGAAAAATCAAGAGAATGTAACTGTGACAAGGTAAACACATCAAAACACTACTGAAATATTCCCAACTCTTGCATTTCACCGAAATAAAACCAAAATGAACTTTGAAAAAATCAAGAGAATGTAAGTCAAGGACAAAACACTACTGAAATATTCCAACTCTTGCATTTCACGAAAGAAATCCAAAATGAACTTTGAAAAATCAAGAGAATTAACTGGGACATGGTAAACCACAACAAAACACTACTGAAATAATCCAACTCTTGCATTTCAACGAAAGAAAATTCAAAATGAACTTTGAAAAAAAATTAAGAGAATGTAACTGTGATAAGGTAAACCATGACAAAACACTATTGAAATATTCCAACAATTGCATTTCACTGAAATAAAAACCAAAATGAACTTTGAAAAATCAAGAGAATGTAACTGTGACAAGGTAAACCACATCAAAACACTACTGAAATATTCCAACTCTTGCATTTCACCGAAACAAAACCAAAATGAACTTTGAAAAAATAAGAGAATGTAAGTCTGACAAGGTAAAACATGACAAAACACTATTGAAATATTCCAACTCTTTCATTTCATCGAAAGAAATTCAAAATGAACTTTGAAAAATCAAGAGAATGTAACTGTGACAAGGTAAACCATATCAAAACACTACTGAAATATTCCAACTCTTGCATTTCAATGATAGAAATTCAAAATGAACTTTGAAAAATTAAGAGAATGTAACTGTGACAAGGTAAACCACAACAAAACACTACTGAAATATTCCAACTCTTGCATTTTAACGAAAGAATTCCGAAATGAACTTTGAAAAATCAAGAGAATATAACTGTGACATGGTAAACCACGACAAAACACTACTGAAATATTCCAACTCTTGCATTTCAACGAAAGAAATTAAAAATGAACTTTGAAAAATTAAGAGAATGTAACTGTGACAAGGTAAAGCACAACAAAACACTACTGAAATAATCCAACTCTTGCATTTCAATGAAAGAAATTCAAATGAACTTTGAAAAATCAAGAGAATGTATCTGTGACAAGGTAAACCATGACAAAACACTACTGAAATATTCCAACTCCTGAATTTCAACGAAAGAAATCCAAAATGAACTTTGAAAAATCAAACACACTTTGAACTGTGACAAATAAAAGCACAACAAAACACTACTGAAATAATCCAACTCTTGCATTTCAATGAAAGAAATTCAAATGAACTTTGAAAAATCAAGAGAATGTAACTGTGACAAGGTAAACCACGACAAAACACTACTGAAATATTCCAACTCTTGCATTTCAATGAAAGAAATTCGAAATGACTTTGAAAAATCAAGAGAATGTATCTGTGACAAGGTAAACCATGACAAAACGCTACTGAAATATTCAACTCTTCCATTTCAACGAAATAAATTCAAAATGAACTTTGAAAAATTAAGGAAATGTAACTGTGACTAGGTAAAACCACGACAAAACACTACTGAAATATTCCAACTCTTGCATTTCAACGAAAGAAATTCAAAATGAACTTTGAAAAATTAAGAGAATGTAACTGTGATTAGGTAAACCATGACAAAACACTATTGAAATATTCCAACAATTGCATTTCACTGAAATAAAACCAAAATGAACATTGAAAAATCAAGAGAATGTAACTGTGACAAGGTAAACCACGTCAAAACACTACTGAAATATTCCAACTCTTGCATTTCACCGAAATAAAACCAAAATGAACTTTGAAAAATAAGAGAATGTAAGTCTGACAGGTAAACCATGACAAAACACTACTGAAATATTCCAACTCTTTGCATTTCATCGAAAGAAATTCAAAATGAACTTTGAAAAATCAAGAGAATGTAACTGTAATAAGGTAAAACCACGACAAAAAACTACTGAAATATTCCAACTCTTGCATTTCAATGATAGAAATTCAAAATGAACTTTGAAAAATTAAGAGAATGTAACTGTGACAAGGTAAACTGCAACAAAACACTACTGAAAATTTCCAACTCTTGCATTTCAACGAAGGAAATTCAAAATGAACTTTGAAAAATCAAGAGAATGTAAACTGTGACATGGTAAACCATGACAAAACACTAGTGAAATATTCCAACTCTTGCATTTCAATGAAAGAAATTCAAAATGAACTTTGAAAAATCAAGAGAATGTAACTGTGACAAGGTAAACCATACCAAAACACTACTGAAATATTCCAGCTCTTGCATTTCAACGATAGAAATTCAAAATGAACTTTGAAAAATTAAGAGAATGTAACTGTGTTAAGGTAAACCACAACAAAACACTACTGAAATATTCCAACTCTTGCATTTTAACGAAAGAAATCCGAAATGAACTTTGAAAAATCAAGAAATATAACTTTGACACGGTAAACCACGACAAAACACTACTGAAATAATCCAAATCTTGCATTTCAATGAAAGAAATTCAAAAATGAACTTTGAAAAATCAAAAGAATGTAACTGTGAGAAGGCAAACCACGACAAAATACTACTGAAATATTCCAACTCTCGCATTTCAACGAAAGAAATTCAAAATGAACTTTGGAAAATTAAGAGAATGTAACTGTGACAAGGTAAAGCACAACAAAACACTACTGAAATAATCCAACTCTTGCATTCAATGTAAGAAATTCAAATGAACTTTGAAAAAATCAAGAGAATGTAACTGTGACAAGGTAAACCACGACAAAACACTACTGACATATTCCAACTCTTGCATTTCAATGAAAGAAATTCGAAATGAACTTTGAAAAATCAAGAGAATGTATCTGTGACAAGGTAAACCATGACAAAACACTACTGAAATATTCCAACTCTTGCATTTCACTGAAATAAAACCAAAATGAACTTTGAAAAATCAAGAGAATGTAACTGTGACAAGGTAAACCATGGCAAAAACACTACTGAAATATTCCAAATTCTTGCATTTCACGAAAGAAATCCAAAATGAACTTTGAAAAATCAAGAGAATGTAACTGTGACATGGTAAACCACGACAAAACACTACTGAAATATCCAATTCTTGCATTTCAACGAAAGAAATCCAAAATGAACTTTGAAAAATCAAGAGAATGTAACTGTGACAAGGTAAACCACGACAAAACACTACTGAAATATTCCGACTCTTGCATTTCAACGAATGAAATTCAAAATGAACTTTGGAAAATCAAGAGAATGTATCTGTGATAAGGTAAACCATGACAAAACACTACTGAAATATTTCAACTCTTGAATTTCAACGAAAAGAAATTCAAAATGAACTTTGAAAAATTACAAGAATGTAACTGTGACAAGGTAAACCATGACAACAAAACACTACTGAAATATTCCAACTCTTGCATTTCAATGAAAGAAATCCAAAATGAACTTTGAAAAATTAAGATAATGTATCTGTGACAAGGTAAACAACACACAAAACACTACTGAAATATTCCAACTCTTGCATTTCAATGAAAGAAATTCAAAATGAACTTTGAAAAATCAAGAGAATGTAAATTTGACAAGGTAAGCCATGACAAAACACTACTGAAATATTCCAACTCTTGCATTTCAACGAAAGAAATTCAAAATGAACTTTGAAAAATTAAGAGAATGTAACTGTGACTAGGTAAACCACGACAAAACACCACTGAAATATTCCAACTCTTGCATTTCTACGAAAGAAATTCAAAATGAACTTTGAAAAATTAAGAGAATGTAACTGTGATTAGGTAAACCATGACAAAACACTATTGAAATATTCCAACTCTTGCATTTCATCGAAAGAAATCCAAAATGAACTTTGAAAAATTAAGAGAATGTAAGTGTGACATGGTAAACCACAACAAAACACTACTGAAATATTCCAACTCTTGCATTTCACTGAAATAAAAACCAAAATGAACTTTGAAAAATCAAGAGAATGTAACTGTTACAAGGTAAACAACATCAAAACACTACTGAAATATTCCAACTCTTGCATTTCACCGAAATAAAACCAAAATGAACTTTGAAAAATTAAGAGAATGTAAGTCTGACAAAAACACTACTGAAATATTCCAACTCTTGCATTTCACGAAAGAAATCCAAAATGAACTTTGAAAAATCAAGAGAATGTGACTGGGACATGGTAAACCACGACAAAACACTACTGAAATAATCCAACTCTTGCATTTCAACGAAAGAAATTCAAAATGAACTTTGAAAAATTAAGAGAATGTAACTGTGATTAGGTAAACCATGACAGAACACTATTGAAATATTCCAACAATTGCATTTCACTGAAATAAAACCAAAATGAACTTTGAAAAATCAAAAGAATGTAACTGTGACAAGGTAAACCACATCAAAACACTACTTATATATTCCAACTCTTGCATTTCACCGAAATAAAACCAAAATGAACTTTGAAAAATTAAGAGAATGTAAGTCTGACAAGGTAAACCATGACAAAACACTATTGAAATATTCCAACTCTTTCATTTCATCGAAAGAAATTCAAAATGAACTTTGAAAAATCAAGAGAATGTAACTGTAATAAGGTAAACCACGACAAAAAACTACTGAAATATTCCAACTCTTGCATTTCAATGATAAGAAATTCAAAATGAACTTTGAAAAATTAAGAGAATGTAACTGTGACAAGGTAAACTGCAACAAAACACTACTGAAATATTCCAACTCTTGCATTTCAACGAAGGAAATTCAAAATGAACTTTGAAAAATCAAGAGAATGTAACTGTGACATGGTAAACCATGACAAAACACTAGTGAAATATTCCAACTCTTGCATTTCAATGAAAGAAATTCAAAATGAACTTTGAAAAATCAAGAGAATGTAAATGTGACAAGGTAAACCATATCAAAACACTACTGAAATATTCCAACTCTTGCATTTCAACGATAGAAATTCAAAATGAACTTTGAAAAATTAAGAGAATGTAACTGTGTTAAGGTAAACCACAAACAAAACACTACTGAAATATTCCAACTCTTGCATTTTAACGAAAGAAATCCGAAATGAACTTTGAAAAATCAAGAGAATATAACTGTGACATGGTAAACCACGACAAAATACTACTGAAATAATCCAAATCTTGCATTTCAATGAAAGAAATTCAAAATGAACTTTGAAAAATCAAAAGAATGTGACTGTGAGAAGGTAAACCACGACAAAACACTACTGAAATATTCCAACTCTCGCATTTCAACGACAGAAATTCGAATGAACTTTGAAAAATCAAGAAAATGTAACTGTGGCAAGGTAAACCACGACAAAACACTACTGACATATTCCAACTCTTGCATTTCAATGATAGAAATTCAAATGAACTTTGAAAAATCAAGAGAATGTAACTGTGACAAGGTAAACCATGACAAAACACTACTGAAATATTCCAACTCTTGCATTTCAACGAAAGAAATTAAAAATGAACTTTGAAAAATTAAGAGAATTTAACTGTGACAAGGTAAAGCACAACAAAACACTACTGAAATAATCCAACTCTTGCATTTCAATGAAAGAAATTCAAATGAACTTTGAAAAATCAAGAGAATGTAACTGTGACAAGGTAAACCCGACAAAAACACTACTAAAATATTCCAACTCTTGCATTTCAATGAAAGAAATTCGAAAAGAACTTTGAAAAATCAATAGAATGTATCTGTGACAAGGTAAACCATGACAAAAATACTACTGAAATATTCCAACTCCTGTATTTCAACGAAAGAAATCCAAAATGAACTTTGAAAAATCAAGAGAATGTAACTGTGACAAGGTAAACCATGACAAAACACTACTGAAATATTCCAACTCTTGCATTTTAATGAAATAAATTAAAAATGAACTTTGAAAAATTAAGAGAATGTAACTGTGACAAGGTAAAAGCACAACAAAAACACTACTGAAATAATCCAACTCTTGCATTTCAACGAAAAGAAATTCAAAATGAACTTTGAAAAATTACAAAGAATGTAACTGTGACAAGGTAAACCATGACAAAACACTACTGAAATATTCCAACTCTTGCATTTCAATGAAAGAAATCCAAAATGAACTTTGAAAAATTAAGATAATGTATCTGTGACAAGGTAAACAACAACAAAACACTACTGAAATATTCCAACTCTTGCATTTCAATGAAAGAAATTCAAAATGAACTTTGAAAAATCAAGAGAATGTAACTTTGACAAGGTAAGCCATGACAAAACACTACTGAAATATTCCAACTCTTGCATTTCAACGAAAGAAATTCAAAATGAACTTTGAAAAAATAAGAGAATGTAACTGTGACTAGGTAAACCACGACAAAACACTACTGAAATATTCCAACTCTTGCATTTCTACGACAGAAATTCAAAATGAACTTTGAAAAATTAAGAGAATGTAACTGTGATTAGGTAAACCATGACAAAAACACTATTGAAATATTCCAACTCTTGCATTTCATCGAAAGAAATCCAAAATGAACTTTGAAAAATAAGAGAATGTAAGTGTGACATGGTAAACCACAGCAAAACACTACTGAAATATTCCAACTCTTGCATTTCACTGAAATAAAACCAAAATGAACTTTGAAAAATCAAGAGAATGTAACTGTGACAAGGTAAACCACATCAAAACACTACTGAAATATTCCAACTCTTGCATTTCACCGAAATAAAACCAAAATGAACTTTGAAAAATTAAGAGAATGTAAGTCTGACAAAACACTACTGAAATATTCCAACTCTTGCATTTCACGAAAGAAATCCAAAATGAACTTTGAAAAATCAAGAGAATTTGACTGGGACATGGTAAACCACGACAAAACACTACTGAAATAATCCAACTCTTGCATTTCAACGAAAGAAATTCAAAATGAACTTTGAAAAATTAAGAGAATGTAACTGTGATTAAGTAAACCATGACAAAACACTATTGAAATATTCCAACAATTGCATTTCACTGAAATAAAACCAAAATGAACTTTGAAAAATCAAGAGAATGTAACTGTGACAAGGTAAACCACATCAAAACACTACTGAAATATTCCAACTCTTGCATTTCACCGAAACAAAACCAAAATGAACTTTGAAAAAATTAAGAGAATGTAAGTCTGACAAGGTAAAACATGACAAAACACTATTGAAATATTCCAACTCTTTCATTTCATCGAAAGAAATTCAAAATGAACTTTGAAAAATCAAGAGAATGTAACTGTAATAAGGTAAACCACGACAAAAACTACTGAAATATTCCAACTCTTGCATTTCAATGATAGAAATTCAAAATGAACTTTGAAAAAAATTAAGAGAATGTAACTGTGACAAGGTAAACTGCAACAAAACACTACTGAAATATTCCAACTCTTGCATTTCAACGAAGGAAATTCAAAATGAACTTTGAAAAATCAAGAGAATGTAACTGTGACATGGTAAACCATGACAAAACACTAGTGAAATATTCCAACTCTTGCATTTCAATGAAAGAAATTCAAAATGAACTATGAAAAAATCAAGAGAATGTAACTGTGACAAGGTAAACCATATCAAAACACTACTGAAATATTCCAACTCTTGCATTTCAACAATAGAAATTCAAAATGAACTTTGAAAAATTAAGAGAATGTAACTGTGTTAAGGTAAACCACAACAAAACACTACTGAAATATTCCAACTCTTGCATTTTAACGAAAGAAATCCGAAATGAACTTTGAAAAATCAAGAGAATATAACTGTGACATGGTAAACCACGACAAAACACTACTGAAATAATCCAAATCTTGCATTTCAATGAAAGAAATTCAAAATGAACTTTGAAAAATCAAAAGAATGTAACTGTGAGAAGGTAAACCACGACAAAACACTACTGAAATATTCCAACTCTCGCATTTCAACGAAAGAAATTCGAATGAACTTTGAAAAATCAAGAAATGTAACTGTGACAAGGTAAACCACGACAAAACACTACTGACATATTCCAACTCTTGCATTTCAATGATAGAAATTCAAATGAACTTTGAAAAATCAAGAGAATGTAACTGTGACAAGGTAAACCATGACAAAACACTACTGAAATATTCCAACTCTTGCATTTCAACGAAAGAAATTAAAAATGAACTTTGAAAAATTAAGAGACTGTAACTGTGACAAGGTAAAGCACAACAAAACACTACTGAAATAATCCAACTCTTGCATTTCAATGAAAGAAATTCAAATGAACTTTGAAAAATCAAGAGAATGTAACTGTGACAAGGTAAACCCCGACAAAACACTACTGAAATATTCCAACTCTTGCATTTCAATGAAAGAAATTCGAAATGAACTTTGAAAAATCAATAGAATGTATCTGTGACAAGGTAAACCATGACAAAATACTACTGAAATATTCCAACTCCTGCATTTCAACGAAAGAAATCCAAAATGAACTTTGAAAAATCAAGAGAATGTAACTGTGACAAGGTAAAACCATGACAAAACACTACAGAAATATTCCAACTCTTGCATTTCAATGAAATAAATTAAAAATGAACTTTGAAAAATTAAGAGAATGTAACTGTGACAAGGTAAAGCACAACAAAACACTACTGAAATAATCCAACTCTTGCATTTCAATGAAAGAAATTCAAATGAACTTTGAAAAATCAAGAGAATGTAACTGTGACAAGGTAAACCACGACAAAACACTACTGACATATTCCAACTCTTGCATTTCAATGAAAGAAATTCGAAATGAACTTTGAAAAATCAAGAGAATGTATCTGTGATAAGGTAAAACCATGACAAAACACTACTGAAATATTTCAACTCTTGAATTTCAACGAAAAGAAATTCAAAATGAACTTTGAAAAATTACAAGAATGTAACTGTGACAAGGTAAACCATTACAAAACACTACTGAAATATTCCAACTCTTGCATTTCAATGAAAGAAATCCAAAATGAACTTTGAAAAAATTAAGATAATGTATCTGTGACAAGGTAAACAACAACAAAACACTACTGAAATATTCCAACTCTTGCATTTCAATGAAAGAAATTCAAAATGAACTTTGAAAAATCAAGAGAATGTAACTTTGACAAGGTAAGCCATGACAAAACACTACTGAAATATTCCAACTCTTGCATTTCAACGAAAGAAATTCAAAATGAACTTTGAAAAATTAAGAGAATGTAACTGTGACTAGGTAAACCACGACAAAAACACTACTGAAATATTCCAACTCTTGCATTTCTACGAAAGAAATTCAAAATGAACTTTGAAAAATTAAGAGAATGTAACTGTGATTAGGTAAACCATGACAAAACACTATTGAAATATTCCAACTCTTGCATTTCATCGAAAGAAATCCAAAATGAACTTTGAAAAATTAAGAGAATGTAAGTGTGACATGGTAAACCACAACAAAACACTACTGAAATATTCCAACTCTTGCATTTCACTGAAATAAAACCAAAATGAACTTTGAAAAATCAAGAGAATGTAACTGTGACAAGGTAAACCACATCAAAACACTACTGAAATATTCCAACTCTTGCATTTCACCGAAATAAAACCAAAATGAACTTTGAAAAATTAAGAGAATGTAAGTCTGACAAAACACTACTGAAATATTCCAACTCTTGCATTTCACGAAAGAAATCCAAAATGAACTTTGAAAAATCAAGAGAATGTGACTGGGACATGGTAAACCACGACAAAACACTACTGAAATAATCCAACTCTTGCATTTCAACGAAAGAAATTCAAAATGAACTTTGAAAAATTAAGAGAATGTAACTGTGATTAAGTAAACCATGACAAAACACTATTGAAATATTCCAACAATTGCATTTTACTGAAATAAAACCAAAATGAACTTTGAAAAATCAAGAGAATGTAACTGTGACAAGGTAAACCACATCAAAACACTACTGAAATATTCCAACTCTTGCATTTCACCGAAACAAAACCAAAATGAACTTTGAAAAATTAAGAGAATGTAAGTCTGACAAGGTAAACCATGACAAAACACTATTGAAATATTCCAACTCTTTCATTTCATCGAAAGAAATTCAAAATGAACTTTGAAAAATCAAGAGAATGTAACTGTAATAAGGTAAACCACGACAAAAAACTACTGAAATATTCCAACTCTTGCATTTCAATGATAGAAATTCAAAATGAACTTTGAAAAATTAAGAGAATGTAACTGTGACAAGGTAAACTGAAACAAAACACTACTGAAATATTCCAACTCTTGCATTTCAACGAAGGAAATTCAAAATGAACTTTGAAAAATCAAGAGAATGTAACTGTGACATGGTAAACCATGACAAAACACTAGTGAAATATTCCAACTCTTGCATTTCAATGAAAGAAATTCAAAATGAACTATGAAAAATCAAGAGAATGTAACTGTGACAAGGTAAACCATATCAAAACACTACTGAAATATTCCAACTCTTGCATTTCAACGATAGAAATTCAAAATGAACTTTGAAAAATTAAGAGAATGTAACTGTGTTAAGGTAAACCACAACAAAACACTACTGAAATATTCCAACTCTTGCATTTTAACGAAAGAAATCCGAAATGAACTTGATTTCGAAAGAAATCCGAAAATCAAGAGAATATAACTGTGACATGGTAAACCACGACAAAACACTACTGAAATAATCCCAATCTTGCATTTCAATGAAAGAAATTCAAAATGAACTTTGAAAAATCAAAAGAATGTAACTGTGAGAAGGTAAACCACGACAAAACACTACTGAAATATTCCAACTCTCGCATTTCAACGAAAGAAATTCGAATGAACTTTGAAAAATCAAGAAAATGTAACTGTGACAAGGTAAACCACGACAAAACACTACTGACATATTCCAACTCTTGCATTTCAATGATAGAAATTCAAATGAACTTTGAAAAATCAAGAGAATGTAACTGTGACAAGGTAAACCCCGACAAAACACTACTGAAATATTCCAACTCTTGCATTTCAATGAAAGAAATTCGAAATGAACTTTGAAAAATCAATAGAATGTATCTGTGACAAGGTAAACCATGACAAAATACTACTGAAATATTCCAACTCCTGCATTTCAACGAAAGAAATCCAAAATGAACTTTGAAAAATCAAGAGAATGTAACTGTGACAAGGTAAACCATGACAAAACACTACAGTAATATTCCAACTCTTGCATTCAATGAAATAAATTAAAAATGAACTTTGAAAAATTAAGAGAATGTAACTGTGACAAGGTAAAGCACAACAAAACACTACTGAAATAATCCAACTCTTGCATTTCAATGAAAGAAATTCAAAATGAACTTTGAAAAATCAAGAGAATGTAACTGTGACAAGGTAAACCACGACAAAACACTACTGACATATTCCAACTCTTGCATTTCAATGAAAGAAATTCGAAATGAACTTTGAAAAATCAAGAGAATGTATCTGTGACAAGGTAAACCATGACAAAACACTACTGAAATATTCCAACTCTTGCATTTCAACGAAAGAAATTCATTCAAATGAACTTTGAAAAATTAAGAGAATGTAACTGTGACAAGGTAAAGCACAACAAAACACTACTGAAATAATCCAACTCTTGCATTACAATGTAAGAAATTCAAATGAACTTTGAAAAATCAAGAGAATGTAACTGTGACAAGGTAAACCACGACAAAACACTACTGACATATTCCAACTCTTGCATTTCAATGAAAGAAATTCGAAATGAACTTTGAAAAATCAAGAGAATGTATCTGTGACAAGGTAAACCATGACAAAACACTACTGAAATATTCTAACTCTTGCATTTCAACGAAACAAATTCAAATGAACTTTGAAAAATTAAGAGAATGTAACTGTGACAAGGTAAACCACGACAATTCACTACTGAAATATTCCAACTCTTGCATTTCAATGAAAGAAATTCAAATGAACTTTGAAAAATCAAGAGAATGTAACTGTGACAAGGTAAACCATGACAAAACACTACTGAAATATTCCAACTCTTGCATTTCAACGAAAGAAATCCAAAATAAACTTTGAAAAATTAAGAGAATGTAACTTTGACAAAGTAAACCATGGCAAAACACTACTGAAATATTCCAACTCTTGCATTTCACGAAAGAAATCCAAAATGAACTTTGAAAAATCAAGAGAATGTGACTGTGACATGGTAAACCACGACAAAACACTACTGAAATAATCCAACTCTTGCATTTCAACGAAAGAAATCCAAAATGAACTTTGACAAATCAAGAGAATGTAACTGTGACAAGGTAAACCACGACAAAACACTACTGAAATATTCCAACTCTTGCATTTCAACGAATGAAATTCAAAATGAACTTTGTAAAATCAAGAGCATGTATCTGTGATAAGGTAAACCATGACAAAACACTTACTGAAATATTTCAACTCTTGCATTTCAATGCAAGAAATCCAAAATGAACTTTGAAAAATTAAGAGAATGTATCTGTGACAAGGTAAACAACAACAAAACACTACTGAAATAATCCAACTCTTGCATTACAATGTAAGAAAATTCAAATGAACTTTGAAAAATCAAGAGAATTTAAAAACTGTGACAAGGTAAACCACGACAAAACACTACTGACATATTCCAACTCTTGCATTTCAATGAAAGAAATTCGAAATGAACTTTGAAAAATCAAGAGAATGTATCTGTGACAAGGTAAACCATGACAAAACACTACTGAAATATTCTAACTCTTGCATTTCAACGACACAAATTCAAAATGAACTTTGAAAAATTAAGAGAATGTAACTGTGACAAGGTAAACCACGACAATTCACTACTGAAATATTCCAACTCTTGCATTTCAATGAAAGAAATTCAAATGAACTTTGAAAATCAAGAGAATGTAACTGTGACAAGGTAAACCATGACAAAAACACTACTGAAATATTCCAACTCTTGCATTTCAACGAAATAAATCCAAAATGAACTTTGAAAAATTAAGAGAATGTAACTTTGACAAAATAAACCATGGCAAAACACTACTGAAATATATTCCAACTCTTGCATTTCACGAAAGAAATCCAAAATGAACTTTGAAAAATCAAGAGAATGTGACTGTGACATGGTAAACCACGACAAAACACTACTGAAATAATCCAACTCTTGCATTTCACCGAAAGAAATTCAAAATGAACTTTGAAAAATCAAGAAAATGTAATTGTGACAAGGTAAACCACAACAAAACACTACTGAAATATTCCAACTCTTGCATTTCAACGATAGAAATTCAAAATGAACTTTGAAAAATTAAGAGAATGTAACTGTGTTAAGGTAAACCACAACAAAACACTACTGAAATATTCCAACTCTTGCATTTCAACGAAAGAAATCCGAAAAGAACTTTGAAAAATCAAGAGAATATAACTGTGACATGGTAAACCACGACAAAACACTACTGAAATAATCCAAATCTTGCATTTCAATGAAAGAAATTCAAAATGAACTTTGAAAAATCAAAAGAATGTAACTGTGAGAAGGTAAACCACGACAAAACACTACTGAAATATTCCAATTCTTGCATTTCAATGAAAGTAAATAATTTCTTAGACCACACTGCTTTTCCATTAAAAACAAAAAAAAAAAAAATTTTTAAACAAGAAAAACGGGTTTTAATTTTCTATAAAGCAGTGAAATACAAAAAAATTAATTATGCACAAAAGCTCCGAATATTTCGGCCCCACATCCGGGAGCCTTTCTCAACGGGAAAAAAAAAAAATAAAATAAAATAAATAAATAAAAAAAACAAAAAACTTAACTTACATCACAATACTAAACACATAAAGAGAAAGAAAAAAAAAAACAAAAGAGAAAAAATATAAATAAATAAGAAACAAAACTCACATATTAAATAAACACTTCCATGCACTGAATGTCTATAATGATTCAACTCGCCTCCTCCCAGTGTATAAATGGAAATATATTAAATAAACACTTCCATGCACTGAATGTCTATAATGATTCAACTCGCCTCCTCCCAGTATATAAATGGAAATCTATCAAAAATGAAGAATATATTTATACTTAGACCAAAACAATAAAAGGTCAACTAACCCCCCGGCCCATAACCCCTAATTAAATTTCACAAGTTCATCAACCAATTTATGAATTATAAATTGAATGGATTCGTTTTGTTGCAAGCTTAGCTGCAGTTCGTTTACTTTTCTCATCATTTAACCCATTCTGACCTTTGTTCGCAAGGTCATCTTTCGTTTCAGAAATATTATTAAAATCAGTATTAGTTGAATATCTTGCCTGCATTTTAATTAAACTATTATAAATTGAATGATCCCACTTTGAAAAAATTCCCCTTCATCTCTATTTATACTAGTACCCCCATATATTATCTTTTTTATTTCTATAATTTCCCTGAAGCTTTGTAAAAGTCCTACAGACGTATCTACTATTTTTGTTTGATCAAATAAAATACTGTGATGAGGAAAATTATAAAGATGTTCTGCAACAGCTGACTCAAACGTTTCTGGTGTTTTGTTTTGTTTTAGAGCGCAATCTATTGCATTCTTGTGTTGTTGTAGCCTATTTTCTAAAGTTTGTTGCGTTCTTCCCACATAAAATTTACCACAAGAACATGGAATTTTGTATACTCCCTTTTGCAAATTTCTCGGTACCTTGTCTTTCCCTTTATTTAACAACGAGCTTATATTATGTCCTGATTTAAATGCTGTATTTATATTATGTTTTTTTAATTCTCTTCTTATTTTTTGTGATAAAATTGGTATAAAAGGCAAAGTTATGTAATTTGTTTCTTGATTTGACCCATCTTCTTCTAATATTTTTGGTTCCGTCAACTTTTTTTTTTCCTTTTTTCAATTATTTGAGAAATCATATTTTCCGGATAGCCATTACCTATTAGAATATCCTTAATAAAAATTAGTTCATTTCTTATGTATCCTGGTGATGCTAATTTTAATACCCTATCAACTAAAGAAATAACCACACCCCTTTTTACCTGGATTGGATGATTTGATGTGAAAGACAAATAACGGTTGTTACTAGTCGGTTTACGGTAAATTGAAAATGCTAGTTCGTTATTATTTCTATGGATCAAAATATCTAGAAACGGTAACCTATTCTCTGTTTCCTTTTCAATTGTAAAAATTAATTCTCCTCCCAAATTATTTAAATGTTCCAAAAAAACCTTCAATTTCTGATTCCCCGTAATTCCAAATAACTAAAATATCATCCATATATCTGCCCCAAAATTTAGGTTTTAAAAAATATGTTTCTATAGCTAAATTTTCAACATACTCTACATAAATATTTGCTAACAACGGACTTAAAGGCCCTCCCATTGCTAAACCCCTAATTTGATGGTAAAAATTATCTCTAAACGTGAAATAGTTAGTATACCTGCTAGTTATTCTGACTAAATTTAATATAGTTTCCAGTTCAATTCCCGAAGGTAATTCTTCTATCTCATTTTTTCGTTCCTCAAGTTTTTTGGATAAAATACTAAACGATTTATCAAAAGGAATATACGTATACATGGATTTTATATCAAAACTGAACAATCTAGATTCTTCTGATATTTCTACACTTATAAGTTTACAAAAAATTTTGAGTTTTTTATATACGAATTTTGGAGATATAATAATGGTTTAAGTGTCATTGCTGCCCACTTTTTTCTCGATTTTTACCGTTGGTGAATTGGTTGTTGAAACAATAGGTCTTAAGGAAATGCCTGTTTTATGTATTTTTGGCAAACCATATATTCTAAGGGCTAACTGATCTTATATATTTTCTTATTTATATTTTTCTTTTGAAATTTTTTTTTTTTTTTTCTTTCTCTTATGTGTTTAGTATTGTGATGTAAGTTAAGTTTTTTTGTTTTTTTTTATTTATTTATTTTATTTTATTTTTTTTTCCCGTTGAGAAAGGCTCCCGGATGTGGGGCCGAAATATTCGGAGCTTTTGTGCATAATTAATTTTTTTGTATTTCACTGCTTTATAGAAAATTAAAACCCGTTTTTTCTTGTTTAAAATTTTTTTTTTTGATTTCAATGAAAGAAATTCGAAATGATCTTTGAAAAATCAATAGAATGTATCTGTGACAAGGTAAACCATGACAAAACACTACTGAAATATTCCAACTCTTCCATTTCAACGAAATAAATTCAAAATGAACTTTGAAAAATTAAGAGAATATAACTGTGACTAGGTAAACCACGACAAAAAAACTACTGAAATATTCCAACTTTTGCATTTCAAAGAAAGAAATTCAAAATGAACTTTGAAAAATTAAGAGAATGTAACTGTGATTAGGTAAACCATGACAAAACACTATTGAAATATTCCAACTCTTGCATTTCATCGAAAGAAATCCAAAATGAACTTTGAAAAATTAAGAGAGAATGTAAGTGTGACATGGTAAACCACAAGAAAACGCTACTGAAATATTCCAACTCGTGCATTTCACTGAAATAAAACCAAAATAAACTTTGAAAAATCAAGAGAATGTAACTGTGACAAGGTAAACCACATCAAAACACTTCTGAAATATTCCAACTCTTGCATTTCACCGAAATAAAACCAAAATGAACTTTGAAAAATTAAGAGAATGTAAGTCTGACAAGGTAAACCATGACAAAACACTATTGAAATATTCCAACTCTTTCATTTCATCGAAAGAAATTCAAAATGAACTTTGAAAAATCAAGAGAATGTAACTGTGATAAGGTAAACCACGACAAAAAACTACTGAAATATTCCAACTCTTGCATTTCAACAACGAAAGAAATTCAAAATGAACTTTGAAAAATCAAGAGAATGTAACTCTGACAAGGTAAACCATGACAAAACACAACTGAAATATTCCAACTCTTGCATTTCAATGAAAGAAATTCGAAATGAACTTTGAAAAATCAAGAGAATGTATCTGTGACAAGGTAAACCATGACAAAACACTACTGAAACATTCCAACTCTTGCATTTCAACGAAAGAAATTCAAAATGAACTTTGAAAAATTAAGAGAATGTAACTGTGGCAAGGTAAACCACGACAATTCACTACTGAAATATTCCAACTCTTGCATTTCAATGAAAGAAATTCAAATGAACTTTGAAAAATCAAGAGAATGTAACTGTGACAAGGTAAACCATGACAAAACACTACTGAAATATTCCAACTCTTGCATTTCAACGAAAGAAATCAAAATGAACTTTGAAAAATTAAGAGAATGTAACTGTGACAAGGTAAAGCACAATAAAACACTACTGAAATAATCCAACTCTTGCATTTCAATGAAAGAAATTCAAATGAACTTTGAAAAATCAATAGAATGCATCTGTGACAAGGTAAACCATGACAAAACACTACTGAAATATTCCAACTCCTGCATTTCAACGAAAGAAATCCAAAATGAACTTTGAAAAATCAAGAGAATGTAACTGTGACAAGGTAAACCATGACAAAACACTACTGAAATATTCCAACTCTTGCATTTCAATGAAATAAATTTAAAATGAACTTTGAAAAATTAAGAGAATGTAACTGTGACAAGGTAAAGCACAACAAAACACTACTGAAATAATCCAACTCTTGCATTTCAATGAAAAAAAATTCAAATGAACTTTGAAAAATCAAGAGAATGTAACTGTGACAAGGTAAACCATACAAAACACTACTGAAATATTCCAACTCTTGCATTTCAATGAAAGAAATTCGAAATGATCTTTGAAAAATCAATAGAATGTATCTGTGACAAGGTAAACCATGACAAAACACTACTGAAATATTCCAACTCTTCCATTTCAACGAAAGAAATTTCAAAATGAACTTTGAAAAAATTAAGAGAATGTAACTGTGACTAGGTAAACCACGACAAAACACTACTGAAATATTCCAACTTTTCCATTTCAACGAAAGAAATTCAAAATGAACTTTGAAAAATTAAGAGAATGTAACTGTGATTAGGTAAACCATGACAAAACACTATTGAAATATTCCAACTCTTGCATTTCATCGAAAGAAATCCAAAATGAACTTTGAAAAATTAAGAGAATGTAAGTGTGACATGGTAAACCACAACAAAACGCTACTGAAATATTCCAACTCTTGCATTTCAACTGAAATAAAACCAAAATAAAAAACTTTGAAAAATCAAGAGAATGTAACTGTGACAAGGTAAACCACATCAAAACACTTCTGAAATATTCCAACTCTTGCATTTCAACCGAAATAAAACCAAAATGAACTTTGAAAAATTAAGAGAATGTAAGTCTGACAAGGTAAACCATGACAAAACACTATTGAAATATTCCAACTCTTTCATTTCATCGAAAGAAATTCAAAATGAACTTTGAAAAATCAAGAGAATGTAACTGTGATAAGGTAAACCACGACAAAAAACTACTGAAATATTCCAACTCTTGCATTTCAATGATAGAAATTCAAAATGAACTTTGAAAAATTAAGAGAATGTAACTGTGACAAGGTAAACTGCAACAAAACACTACTGAAATATTCCAACTCTTGCATTTCAACGAAGGAAATTCAAAATGAACTTTGAAAAATCAAGAGAATGTAACTTTGACATGGTAAACCATGACAAAACACTAGTGAAATATTCCAACTCTTGCATTTCAATGAAAGCAATTCAAAATGAACTTTGAAAAATCAAGAGAATGTAACTGTGACAAGGTAAACCATATCAAAACACTACTGAAATATTCCAACTCTTGCATTTCACCGAAAGAAATTCAAAATGAACTTTTAAAAATCAAGAAAATGTAATTATGACAAGGTAAACCACAACAAAACACTACTGAAATATTCCAACTCTTGCATTTCAACGATAGAAATTCAAAATGAACTTTGAAAAATTAAGAGAATGTAACTGTGTTAAGGTAAACCACAACAAAACACTACTGAAATATTCCAACTCTTGCATTTCAACGAAAGAAATCCGAAATGAACTTTGAAAAATAAAGAGAATATAACTGTGACATGGTAAACCACGACAAAACACTACTGAAATAATCCAAATCTTGCATTTAAATGAAAGAAATTCAAAATGAACTTTGAAAAATCAAAAGAATGTAACTGTGAGAAGGTAAACCATGACAAAACACTACTGAAATATTCCAACTCTCGCATTTCAACGAAAGAAATTCAAAATGAACTTTGAAAAATAAGAGAATGTAACTGTGACAAGGTAAAGCACAACAAAACACTACTGAAGTAATGCAACTCTTGCATTACAATGTAAGAAATTCAAATGAACTTTGAAAAATCAAGAGAATGTAACTGTGACAAGGTAACCAACCACGACAAAACACTACTGACATATTCCAACTCTTGCATTTCAATGAAAGAAATTCGAAATGAACTTTGAAAAATCAAGAGAATGTATCTATGACAAGGTAAACTATGACAAAACACTACTGAAAATATTCCAACTCTTGCATTTCAAAGAAAGAAATTCGAAATGAACTTTGAAAAATCAAGAGAGTGTAATCGTGACATGGTAAACCACGACAAAACACTACTGAAATATTCCAACTCTTGCATTACAATGTAAGAAATTCAAATGAACTTTGAAAAATCAAGAGAATGTAACTGTGACAAGGTAAACCACGACAAAACACTACTGAATATTCCAACTCTTGCATTTCAATGAAAGAAATTCGAAATGAACTTTGAAAAATCAAGAGAATGTATCTGTGACAAGGTAAACCACGACAAAACACTACTGACATATTCCAACTCTTGCATTTCAATGAAAGAAATTCAAATGAACTTTGAAAAATCAAGGAATGTAACTGTGACAAGGTAAACCATGACAAAACACTACTGAAATATTCCAACTCTTGCATTTCAACGAAAGAAATTAAAAATGAACTTTGAAAAATTAAGAGAATGTAACTGTGACAAGGTAAAGCACAACAAAACACTACTGAAATAATCCAACTCTTGCATTTCAATGAAAGAAATTCAAATGAACTTTGAAAAATCAAGAGAATGTAACTGTGACAAGGTAAACCCCGACAAAACACTACTGAAATATTCCAACTCTTGCATTTCAATGAAAGAAATTCGAAATGAACTTTGAAAAATCAATAGAATGTATCTGTGACAAGGTAAACTATGACAAAACACTACTGAAATATCCCAACTCCTGCATTTCAACGAAGGAAATCCAAAATGAACTTTGAAAAATCAAGAGAATGTAACTGTGACAAGGTAAACCATGACAAAACACTACTGAAATATTCCAACTCTTGCATTTCAACGAAAGAAATTTAAAAATGAACTTTGAAAAATTAAGAGAATGTAACTGTGACAAGGTAAAGCACAACAAAACACTACTGAAATAATCCAACTCTTGCATTTCAATGAAAGAAATTCAAATGAACTTTGAAAAATCAAGAGAATGTAACTGTGACAAGGTAAACCCCGACAAAACACTACTGAAATATTCCAACTCTTGCATTTCAATGAAAGAAATTCGAAATGAACTTTGAAAAATCAATAGAATGTATCTGTGACAAGGTAAACCATGACAAAACACTACTGAAATATTCCAACTCCTGCATTTCAACGAAAGAAATCCAAAATGAACTTTGAAAAATCAAGAGAATGTATCTGTGACAAGGTAAACCACGACAAAACACTACTGACATATTCCAACTCTTGCATTTCAATGAAAGAAATTCAAATGAACTTTGAAAAATCAAGAGAATGTAACTGTGACAAGGTAAACCATGACAAAACACTACTGAAATATTCCAACTCTTGCATTTCAACGAAAGAAATTAAAAATGAACTTTGAAAAATTAAGAGAATGTAACTGTGACAAGGTAAAGCACAACAAAACACTACTGAAATAATCCAACTCTTGCATTTCAATGAAAGAAATTCAAATGAACTTTGAAAAATCAAGAGAATGTAACTGTGACAAGGTAAACCCCGACAAAACACTACTGATATATTCCAACTCTTGCATTTCAATGAAAGAAATTCGAAATGAACTTTGAAAAATCAATAGAATGTATCTGTGACAAGGTAAACCATGACAAAACACTACTGAAATATTCCAACTCTTGCATTTCAACGAAAGAAATTAAAAATGAACTTTGAAAAATTAAGAGAATGTAACTGTGACAAGGTAAAGCACAACAAAACACTACTGAAATAATCCAACTCTTGCATTTCAATGAAAGAAATTCAAATGAACTTTGAAAAATCAAGAGAATGTAACTGTGACAAGGTAAACCACGACAAAACACTACTGAAATATTCCAACTCTTGCATTTCAATGAAAGAAATTCGAAATGAACTTTGAAAAATCAATAGAATGTATCTGTGACAAGGTAAACCATGACAAAACAATACTGAAATATTCCAATTCTTGCATTTCAACGAAAGAAATTCAAAATGAAATTTGAAAAATTAATAGAATGTAACTGTGACAAGGTAAACCATGACAAAACGCTACTGAAATATTCCAACTCTTGCATTTCAATGAAAGAAATTCAAAAAGAACTTTGAAAAATCAAGAGAATGTAACTGTGACAAGGTAAACCATGACAAAACACTACTGAAATATTCCAACTCTTGCATTTCAACGAAAGAAATCCAAAATGAACTTTGAAAAATTAAGAGAATGTAACTGTGACAAGTTAAACCGCAACAAAACACTACTGAAATATTCCAACTCTTGCATTTCAACGAAAGAAATTCAAAAAATGAACTTTGAAAAATCAAGAGAATGTAACTGTGACATGGTAAACAATGACAGAACACTACTGAAATATTCCAACTCTTGCATTTCAACGAATGAAATCCCAAATGAACTTTGGAAAATCAAGAGAATGTATCTGTGACAAGGTAAACCATGACAAAACACTACTGAAATAATCCAACTCTTGCATTTCAATGAAAGAAATTCAAAATGAACTTTGAAAAATTAATAGAATGTAACTGTGACAAGGTAAACCACGACAAAACACTACTGAAATATTCCAACTCTCGCATTTCAACGAAAGAAATTCAAAATGAACTTTGAAAAATCAAGAGAATGTAACTGTGACATGGTAAACCATGACAAAACACTACTGAAATAATCCAACTCTTGCATTTCAATGAAAGAAATTCAAATGAACTTTGAAAAATCAAGAGAATGTAACTGTGACAAGGTAAACCACGACAGAACACTACTGAAATATTCCAACTCTTGCATTTCAATAAAAAAAAAGAAATTCGAAATGAACTTTGAAAAATCAAGAGAATGTAAGTGTGACAAGGTAAACCACAAAAAACACTTCTGAAATATTCCAACTCTTGCATTTCAACGAAAGAAATTCAAAATGAACTTTGAAAAATCAAGAAAGTGTAACTGTGACAAGGTAAACCACAGTAAACCACGACAAAACACTACTGAAATATTCCAACTCTTGCATTTCACGAAAGAAATTCAAAATGAACTTTGAAAAATCAAGAAAATGTAACTGTGTCAAGGTAAAGCACAACAAAGCACATTTCACGAAAGAAATTCAAAATGAATTTTGAAAAATAAAGAAAATGTAACTGTGACAAGGTAAACCACGATAAGACACTACTGAAAAATTCCAACTCTTGCATTTCAACGAAAGAAATTCGAAATGAACTTTGAAAAATCAAGAGAGTGTAATCGTGACATGGTAAACCACGACAAAACACTACTGAAATATTCCAACTCTTGCATTTCAAGGAAGAAATTCCAAAATGAACTTTGAAAAACAAGAGAATGTAACTGTGACAAAATAAACCACGACAAACACTACTGAAATATTTTCAACTCTTGCATCTTACGAAAGAAATTCAAAATGAACTTTGAAAAATCAAGAAATGTAACTGTGACAAGGTAAACCACAACAAAACACTACTGAAATATTCAAACTCTTGCATTTCACGAAAGAAATTCTAAATGAACTTTAAAAAATCAAGAGAATGTAACTGTGACAAAGTAAACCACGACAAAACACAACTGAAATATTCCAACTCTTGGATTTCACGAAAGAAATCCACAATGAACTTTGAAAAATCAAGAGTATGTAACTGTGACAAGGTAAACCACGATAAGACACTACTGAAATATTCCAACTCTTGCATTTCAACGAAAGAAATCCACAATGAACTTTGAAAAATCAAGAGAATGTAACTATGACATGGTAAACCACGACAAAACACTACTGAAATATTCCAACTCTTGCATTTCAACGAGATAAAATCCACAATGAACTTTTAAACATCAAGAAAATGTAACTGTGACAAAGTAAACCACGACAAAACACTACTGAAATATTCCAACTCTTGCATTTCAACGAAAGAAATTCAAAATGAACTTTGAAAAATCAGAGAGAATGAAACTGTGACAAGGTAAACCATGACAAAACACTACTGAAATATTCCAACTCTTGCATTTCAACGAAAGAAATCGAAAAAGAACTTTGAAAAATCAAGAGAATGTAACTGTGAAATGGTAAACCATGACAAAACCACTACTGAAATATTCCAACTGTCCTAGTCAATTACGTCATTCTATGCCCATATATGGACCCCCGTCATGACCTCCTGATAGGGTTCTACCGATTATGTAATCAATTTCTCAGAAATCCATTTGTCCTAGTCGATTATCTCATGCTATGCCTATATATGGACTCCCGTCACGAGCTCCTGATAGGGTTCTACCGATTATGTAATCAATTTCTCAGAAATCCATTGTGTGTCTATGTTTGTGTCTGTGTCTGTGTCTTGTGTCATGTGTCATGTGTCATGTGTCGTGTCATGTGTCATGTGTCATGTGTCAAGTTTCATTCGCCCCGGAGACAATGCACTTGGAAACAATAAATAAATCGACCTTGAAAACACATCAAAGTGAGAAAAATCCTGTTTTTTCATTCTCAGTGAGAAAAACAATAAAAATATCCATAAATTGACCAACACACATAATCATCCATGAAACATCCATCAAAGTGTGAAAAATCCTGTTTTTTCATTCTCAGTGAGAAAAACCATAAAAACATCCATAAACTGACCAAACACACACAACCATCCATGAAACATCCATCAAAGTGAGAAAAATCCTGTTTTTTCATTCTCACTGACAAAAACCGTAAAACATCCATAAATTGACCAACACACATAACCATCCATGAAACATCCATCAAAGTGAGAAAAATCCTGTTTTTTTCATTCTACTGACAAAACCATAAAAACATCCATAAATTGACCAACACACATAACCATCCATGAAACATCCATCAAAGTGAAAAAATCCTGTTTTTTCATTCTCACTGACAAAAACCATAAAAACATCCATAAATTGACCATCACACATAACCATCCATGAAACATCCATCAAAGTGAGAAAAATCTTGTTTTTTCATTCTCATTGACAAAAACCATAAAAAAATCCATAAATTGACCAACACACATAACCATCCATGAAACATCCATCAAAGTAAGAAAAATCCTATATATATATATATACATATATATATATATATATATATATATATATATATATATATATATATATATATATATATATATATATATATATATATATATATATATATATATATATATATATATATATATATATATATATATATATATATATATATATATTATATATATATATATATATATATATATATATATATATATATATATCTATATATATATATATATATATAATATATATATCTATATATATATATATATATATATATATATATATATATATATATATATATATATTATATATATATATATATATATATAATATATATATATATATATATTATATATATATATATATATGTATATATATATATATATATATATATATATATATATATATATATATATATATATATATATATATATAGATATATATATATATATATATATAATATATATATAATATATATCTATATATATATATATATGTATATATATATATATATATATATATATATATATATATATATATATATATATATATATATATATATATATATATATATCTATATATATATATATATATATATATATATATATATATATTATATATATATATATATATACCTCATTCTATGCCCATATATTGACTCCCGTTACGAGCTCCTGATAGGGTTCTACCGATTATGTAATCAATTTCTCAGAAATCCATTGTGTGTCTATGTCTGTGTCTGTGTCTGTGTCTTGTGTCATGTGTCATGTGTCGTGCCATGTGTCATGTGTCATGTGTCAAGTGTCATTCGCCCCGGAGACAATGCACTTGGAAACAATAAATAAATCGACCTTGAAAACACATCAAAGTGAGAAAAATCCTGCTTTTTCATTCTCAGTGAGAAAAACCATAAGCACATCCATAAATTGACCAACACACATAATCATCCATGAAACATCCATCAAAGTGAGAAAAATCCTGTTTTTTCATTTTCAGTGAGAAAAACCATAAAAACATCCATAAATTGACCAACACACATAACCATCCATGAAACATCCATCAAAGTGAGAAAAATCCTGTTTTTTCATTCTCACTGACAAAAACCATAAAAACATCCATAAATTGACCAATACACATAACCATCCATGAACATCCATCAAAGTGAGAAAAATCCTGTTGTTTTCATTCTCACTGACAAAAACCATAAAAACATCCATAAATTGACCAACACACATAACCATCCATGAAACATCCATCAAAGTGAGAAAAATCCTGTTTTTCATTCTCACTGACAAAAACCATAAAAAACATCCATAAATTGACCAACACACATAACCATCCATGAAACATCCATCAAAGTGAGAAAAATCCTGTTTTTTTCATTCTCACTGACAAAAACCATAAAAACAGACATAAATTGCAGTTGACATCCATGAAAAACAACAAATAAATTGACCAACACACATAACCGTCCAAGAAACATCCATAAAGTGAGAAAATTCCTGTTTTTTTTCAAGTCAGAAAAATCCTGTTTTTTTCATTCTCACTGACAAAACCATAAAAACTTGCATAAATTATGTACTCGTGGGAGTAGCACCCCCCTCTCTACTATTGTAGATACTATACAGGATGCGATTACTATAACGCAAGTTTCGCAAATCTTTTTCTTTTCTACTAATACGATGTTCATTTTTTTAATTTTCCTTCACCCTTCCCTCTATAAGCCTCATCCCCCCCGGGAGATGCGCCCGACACTTTGAGAACATCTGTCATATCATCCGCATTTTTTTTTTTGCTATATTGTAATGCTAATGATACCTTGCCTCTACCTAAAGACTGGTTAAAATTCTTCTTTTTATTGATTTTTCTATCCTCATTTTCCTATATGTCTTTTACTTTTGAAATTTAATTCCTAAACTTTTAAATTTTTCAGGTTTATGCCACTAAACGCTTCACACTTTTTTCTTCGACTCTATTTTAAAATTGAGTCAGTATTTCCCCCCCCCCCTAAAATACTTCGGCTAAAGGCCTTCCTTTTACTGATTTTTGATCCTCATTTTAACTCAATTTTGATCTTTCAAGTTGTAATAATTTCATAATACTAACAACACCAAGCAAACGAATTATCATCCTACTGACAAGGTTGCCATGTCAGCGCATACTATTATAAACCTAATGGTGCCTTGCCCCCCCCCCTCCAATACTGGGTAACAGTCTTCGTTTTATAAATTTTTCTTTTCTCATTTAAATCTAGATTTTTTTGTCTTTCATATTCCGCCCCTAAGAGTTTTAATATTCAGATTTTCTGCCACTAAACTTTTAACATTTTGTATTATTCTTTTAAAAATTAATTAATAATGAACCTTTTAATGCTAAAAGCAAATTTGAAGGACTCGTGTAAAAACCCTGCTTCAATTATATCAGATCATATTTATTCTATATTTTTCTTGTGAGTTTCATTTTATCTTTCTTTCAAGTCCTGTTTTTTTTTTCTAAACGAACGCGAAATAGCGTACAAATCCTTGCTATAGTATAATCTGCTCTTATTGGATTTATATTTTTTGTCAGTTCTATTTTTGTATTTTTGTCGAGTCTGATTGAACAGCATAACTTGCACTTTACTGAAAAAAATATTAATGTTTTTACTTTTATAACTTTAATAAATCAAATAATATTAGCAATTTGATTACTAAATATCAGTATATGTATATTAAACAGACAATGCACATTCATTTGTATTTTTTTTAAGTAAAGTGCAAATTATTTTCTGGCCTTGGGAAGGCATAGGGGTTTTGAGCACGACTTATGTTAATTTCTGCTCGTTTTGAGTTTGACTCGGTTATTTATTGTAATTCTGTTCGTTTTGGGTTTCATTTATTTATCGATGTTGATTAGCGGTAGTTTCACGCTTCGTAGATTCTTTGATTTTATTTTTGCTCATTTTTTGTTTAATTGAGTTCTTTACCTTTCTTTGAAAAACTTATTTTATGGAAAAAGTTTTTTAATTAATTTCTGTTCGTTTTATATTGACATAGTGTTTTCAGGGAAAAAGAAAATAATACTTTAAATCTTTTTTCTTTTTTTAAGACTTTAGAGTTTGGTCTGCTATTTGTATGATGGAGAAAAATTTTTTAGTAATTTTAACAACATACACCCTTTAAAAATCTGGACACAAATAGTATGTTTTAATTTCGTTTCATACCTCCTCTAGTTGACCTGAAATGGGAAACTTGATACCATTCACAAAAAATCTGCTTACTTTCTTTGAAAGCTTGGATACACTTACACTATTTTGACTTGGTGACATTTTAAAAGCAGAAGTAGCCCCGAAAATTTGAACATAATACCCTCAGTCGTTCTTGGAATACTGCTGAGATGCCTAATTGGGAATTAGCATTAACACGGTGCATTTTGATTTAATCTTAACACAACATTTAGTTTTTAAAAATTAAGGCAAATGGGAGGGTGGGCGTGGGAGGGGGATTAGTTGCCCCTCCAATCACTTTCTACTTTTAAAAAGGGCATCAGCCCTTTACATTTTCAATCAAACGAGCCCTTTTCGAAGTTCTTACGACAACTCCTTCGATACGAAGTGCCTTGGTCTAAACAACAACAAAAAAAATAATACATTATACCCACATCGATCTTTACTATAAAAATTTCAAGCCTTCCAGTACCTTTTGACTATTAAAAAGAGCACTAGGCCTTTCGATTTTCAATCGAATGAGTCCTTTTTGAGGTTTCTACGACAATGCCTTCTATAAACACCTTATATACCCCCAGGGCATAAGTTAAAAACCCTTACCCTAAGGCTGTGAGGGTGGTTGTCAGCCTCTAAGACCTAATTTCCAGAACTTTTAACTAAGTTAAACAAAATGGCTATGTCTAAACCTTGATTGAATGTGTTTGGGGAAATGTTGGGCGTGGGAGGGGGGTCAATTATTCTCCACTCACTTTCGACTATTAAAAAGGGCAATTTAAATTTCCAAACAAATGAGTCCTTTTTGAAATATCTACAACAATTTTCTATATAAACCTTATATGCCCCCAGGGCATAACTTACAACCCTTGCACTTAGGGCTCTGAGGGGGCTATCATCCTAAAAGACCTAATTTCCAGAACTTTCGACTACGTTGAACAAAATGGACATCTCAAAATTTTAATTGGATGGGTTTGGGGAAATGGTGGGCGCGAGAGGGGGGTTAGTTGCTCTTCAATCATTTTCAACTATTGAAAGGGCACTAGTCCTTCCAGTTTCCAATTGAAGGATCCCCTTTTTGATGTTTTTACAACATCACTTTCTATAAAAACCTCACATGCCCCAGGGCATAACTTACAACCCTTGCCCTGAGGGTTTCTGGGGGGGGGGAGGGGTTGTCATCCTTAAAGACCTAATTTTCAAAACTTTCAATTGCGTTGAATAAAATGGCTATCTAAAAATTTTGACTAGATAAGTTTGGGGAAGAGGTGGGCGTGGCAGGGGGGTTAGTTGCCCTCAAATCACTTTTGACTATTAAAAAGGGCACTAGACCTTTGAATTTCCAATTGAATGAGCCCTTTTTGAAGTTTCTACGACAAAGATTTCAATAAAAACTTAAATACCCCCAGGGCATAACTTATAACCCTTGCCCTGAAGACTGTGTGGAAGGGGTGTTAGTTGATTTCCAATTACTTTCGACTATTAAAAAGGGCACTAGCCATTTCAATTTCCAATTGAATGAGCCCTGTTTGAAGTTTCTACGACAACGCGTTCTATAAAAACCTTATATGCCTCCAGGGCATAACTTACAACCCTTGCCCTGAGGGCTGTGGAGGGGTTGTCACCGTCAAAGACCTACTTTCCAGAACTTAAAACTACGTTGAATAAAAGAGCTATTCCAAAATTTTGATTGGATGTGTTTGGAGAAAAGGTGGGCGTGAGAAGGGGGTTAGTTGCCCTCCAATCACTTTCGACTATTAAAAAGGACACTAGCCCTTTGAATTACCAATCGAATGAGCCTGTTTTGAAGTTTCTATGACAACGCCTTCTATAAAAACCTTATATGCCCCCAGGGCATAACTTACAACCATTGCCCTGAAGACTCTGGGGGAGTGTCCTCCTCAGAAACATAATTTCTATCTGGAAATCAACTACGCTAAACAAAATGGCTATCTTAAAATTTTGACTAGATGTGTTTTAGGGAAATGATGGGGCGTGGAAGGGGTATTAGTTGCGTTCCAATCACATTAGACTATTAAAAAGGACACAAGCCACTCCAATTTCCAATTGAAATGAGCCCTTTTCGAAATTTCTACAACAACTTCTTCGATACGAAGTGCCCTGCTCTAAAGGAAAAAATAATAAATAATACATTCTGCCAACATCGTTCTTATATGCCCTCAGGGCGTAACTTAAAACCCTTGCCCTGAGGGTTTGGGGGGATGGGGGGATCCTCCTCAAAAACACATTTTCTATCTGGAAATCAACTACGCTGAACAAAATGGCTATCTAAAAATTTTGATTGGATGTGTTTGGGGGAATGATGGGCGTGGGGGGGCTAGTTGCCCTCCAATCACTTTCGACTATTAAAAAGGGCACTAGCCACTCCAAGTTCCAGTCGAATGAGCCCTTTTCGATGTTTCTACGACAACGCCTTCGATTCGAAGTGCCCTGGTATGAAAAAAAAATAATAAATAAATAATACATTGCGCCAACATAGTTCTTTACTTAGGAAGCGCCATAACGCTGCCTATGATATCAACTCATCCCTTTGGATCCAGAATGCGTCTTCTAGGCGTACATCAGAAGTTTTTCCCCCTTCTGAATTACATTCAAGGAGCATATTTCTTAGAATTTAATTTAAATCACATGGAGTCAAACTCCAAATCAGAACCAAGCAAATTTTAAATGAACAGAACTTGTTCCAAATAGCAAGCAATAGTTTTAGTAAAGAAAATTTTCAACAAGTCATCCAAGCCTGTTCACAAAAATTGTTGAGTATCGTGAAGGCTGTACCCAGGATTTTTTTTGGAGGGGGGGGGGGGCGTGTTTACTCAAATATTTTTTTCGGGGGGTTTTTACACAAACAAAACCTCAAAAAACGCATAAAAAATTTGTTTATATCCATTTCTGTTGCGTTTTTACGAGTCAGACAAACATTTCGAGGGGGAGGGTTCAAACCCCCGTAACCACCCCCCTGGGTATGGCCTTGAGTATCGTCCATTAGGTGCACATCAGAAGGTTTTCTTTTCTGGTGTGTCTTTATGGGGCGTTAAATTTTTAATTTATTTATCTTATTTCAGCATCAATGAGTGAAAACCCAGGTCAGAATCAATAAAATTTAATATGAACAGAACTCCTTATTTCGAATAAAAAAAAATTAACCTTTATCTTACCCAGTTATGATACCTCTACATAAACACGAAACAAAGAATTAAAAAAAAAGTATATAAAATTAAGTCTTATAGGGTATACTACACTGTATACCCTGTGATTTACTTGTATTTTGGGATGTATACAGAATATTCGAGAATCTCTTCTTTTTTTAATTCTTTTTATTTGTCTTACTCAAAATCTGGCGTCTCAGTTTGATATGTGTGGAAAATACTTTCTAGGGGAAAATTGCCTGAGGAGAAGTTTTTCTGGGTGGTTACTCTGGGAAAAAATTGCAAGGGGTACTTTTCTTGGGGATTTTCCACGGGAGAATTTTCTGTAAAGAGGCTTTTCTGGGGATTTTTCAGCAGGAGGGGGGGGGGGGGTTTCAGGGGAGTTACCCGGGACACCAAAATAAACATTGGGCATGATATTATCTCTCTGAATATAAGGAGCTAAGAAATTTCAGGGTGCTCTATGGAAACAGTATCAATGATTTAATTTCCTAGCTCTAACGAGTTTCTGCAATTTTATTCCAAGGGCTTGGCCTCTGGAAAATTTGTCACTTTTTGTATAATAACTATGGATATTTTACAGAAAAAGAAATTTTTGTATGACTACAGTATTGATTCTTTGGGAGATGGGAGTGGAGGTTGTACATCAACGCAGGTTGGTTATAAGTTTTCTACCATCTATATTATTTACTCATGTTTTCCTGAGACTTTTTACGACTGGTTTTTTTAAATTTAATAAGGGTTTTATTTTGCAAAAACAATATGCATCAACCGCCAGAAACTAATTTATTTAGACTAAAAACTCTCTAAAAAAAAAAAAGAATCAAACAATTACGCTGCTATTAATCAAGAAAAGAAAGAAGAAAAAGAAAAGAAAAAAAAATTGCGTGGCTCAACCTTGCCAAAATTGGTGTGACATAAAAAAAAAAATTAAAAGAAGATGTCCCAATTACCTTCCTCTCACTACCGCCCTCTTAAAAAAAACGAGAGATAACTGGAGGGGGTGGGAATTCGGTAGAAAAAAGTAATCGCTTAAACACAGAGGTTTAAACAGTTTTCACAAATTTTTCACATACTTCACCTATTTTGGCATTTCTATTCGAGTTTCTGTCCCCGAATGTCAAATTTCCTGCATAAGCAGCAAAAGTGAAAGCTGATGCATTATTTCACGCATGTCATAATATGACAAGCTCAAAGTATAGCCTAGATTTGGCACGGTATTTGACCAAAATTATTTACCACAGAGAGCGATTCAGAAATGAATCACCTTTAACGCATGATCGAGAACGATAAACTCCCTGACATAGAATCAAGGGCATTTCAGTATATCTAACAACTGTGTACAGTCATGACAACTAACATTAACGATTTGTTGCTGGAAACCTGGAATTGGTAAGTCCTACTGTGGAAACTGTTACACTGGATGGCTCAGGACAAATAGGAATAAAATTTGAAAAGGGTCACTCTAAGAAAGGGAGCGATGCTTCAGATATCTCAACAAAAAGTGAGTCTCCAAATTTACCAAGGCGTGATGGATTAAATGCGTTTTGATAACACTATCTTTGAAACGCCGAATAAATTTCCGAATTATCTAAATACTTCAACCGGGCTTTCGCCTGATTTAAGCTTATCGCCAGAAGTTTTAGCTGGTAGAAAATTGAGTGGAACTTCGCTAGATAACACATTTACAGACTCTTTTATTGAAATTCTACCCGAGAAAGAGAAATCAGTTACTCCTCTAGATGCCGGGTCCACTAAATCAGAAAATAAGGCACCGAGTAACACTGAGATATTCTCCAACTCTTTAACTGAAACTCCTGTTTTAGGACAGTCTGAAAAAGATTCGAATTTTATCCCTAAAGAACTTATGGAATATAATACTAATATTCCAGTATCTTCATCTAATGAGACCAAACCCACGCCGAATGGGGAAAATTCTCCTAGAAAAGTCGACACGGAGCATGCACCTATAGCAGCAGACGCCAAAGACTTTGAAATAATCGATATGAAAAAGGATCAACGGCGTATTGAGGAAAAAGAGAGCCATGAATTCGATGGGGAGGTAGCTGAGCGATATGAAGAATTAATTGCAGAATCTATAAAAAGCGAAGGTAAGCATGTTTGTCTTGTGTTAATTTTTGCGACAATGGACTGTTATTTGTTCATTTTACACGTAATCTTGAGTGGCAACGTTTATAAAACAGCATAACACACATCAACATTTTTAAAATTTTTAAACTAGCCTAAAGCTCTTAATAGAACTTGAGCGTCTGGAGCAACTAAAATCGGTGCCTTGGAACCCGGGTTGGGGATCAGTGAATCTAAAATCGGGGCAGGCGCATGCTCATTTCGGTACTGTTGGGCTTAATGGTACACTCGAAAGAAGTCAAGTTCGGTTAATGCTAATCAAAAATCAAACAGTTCGTGGTAATGAACTATAAGTAAGGAGCGACCCGGCTCAATAGTAACCAAAACTCTAAAAATCGGAATTTTGATGCCAGTAGATACATCAAAAGAATTGGATTTCTATGCTGATTTCAAATATAAAACTTTTATCAAACTTAGTCTAATCCATTAAAAGTTACGAGCCTGAAAAAATTTGCCTAATTTTTTAAAAAAAAGGGGGAAAACATCCCCTAAAAGTGATCGAATCTTAATGAAAACCAAACCATCATATTCAGCGTAACACAAAACCCTACTGTAGATGTTTCAAGCTCCTATCTGAAAAAATGTGGAATTTTGTATTTCGTGGGATTATTTCAGCCTCAATGAGTGAAAACTCGGGTCAGAATCAATAAAATTTAATATGAACAGAACTCCTGATTTCGAGGATCTGTTACGTGGAAGGATCTTTCCATGGAAGATTGTGTCCTTGGGGAAGGGGACATTTCTATGAAAGGGGCGCCGGATTTCCCAGCATTTAAAAAGCGATCAGACATTAAATATAAAAAATACAAGTTTCTTCAACTGAAAGTAAGGAGCAACATTAAAGCTTAAAACGAGCAGAAGTTATTACGTGTATGAGGGGGTTCGCCCTCTAGTCAATACCTCGCTCTTTACGCTAAAGTTTTTTTTTGTACTTTCAAAAGAGCTATCTATTCTAATTAAACGGCCTTTTGATTCAGGGATTTGTGATTCCAACAAATTCGAACTTTAGCACAAAGAGCGAGGTATTAACTGGGGGCGAACCCCCTCATAAACGTACTAATTTCTGCTCGTTTTAAGTTTTAATGTTGTTCCTTACTTTCAGTTGAAAAAACTTGTTTTTTTTTTATTTAATAATAAAATAGGGTGAATATATAATAGTTTAGAAACAAATTTGGGCTATATATTGCACATTAGGGGGGCGGGGGTAAAGCATAGCATATATAAATACGTAACCTACCTAGGTACCTCCCCCCCCCCCTAAACTCCAAAAAACAACAGTTAAATATTATAAATTCAATGAGAAACCACGCTCTTGGATCAATTTAGATAGCAATTACCCGCTTTTACGGGTCTCCATCACTGCATTCCTTCGACAGTCTATACCGCTGTGTACCATTTAGCGCAACTGTACCCTCATTTCTATACCCAAGAAATTTGAAACTATGTAAACTGTTTGAAACTATGTGAAGTCACGAATGATGGTTGATAATCTTGGTTCTCAGGAATGACATTAAAATAATGGTGAACATTATGGTGCATACGATGGGAACCGATGGGATGATAATTTGTAAGAACCGTTTTCTGGGAAAACATTAATGAATAAATTAGACGAAAAAGAAAGGAACAAATATTCATTGATGTAATGCCTCTAACCCCTCCCCCAAGATAAAAAAATGTAAAATCATAAGAATGAAACCTCTTTTTTCTGCTACAAAGTATTTGTGGTTGCTCTGACCAAGGAAAATAACAGAAAAAAATCCACAGAACCCTACCCTTAGGACTAGTCATTTTTATTTTATTTAATTTTTATTTAATTTTTTTCCTGTATCCTCATCTTTAAAAAAAAAACATATAAAATATAATAAAAAAATAAACAATATAAAATATACAAAATATACATATACAAAACATACAAAAAAATACAATAAAAAATACAAAAATAAAAATACAAAAATAAAAAAATCTCACATTTAGAATAATATCAATAATTCTTCTCTTCTCCCTTACATTTTTGTGAATTGACAATGCAAATAGAAGATCCAAAAGAGCGCCAATCCGGGTACCTAAGATCTCCTTTAAGTGACAACCCTTGAATGCTATTTGCAATGAAGATATATTGGAAAAATCGTTCTGTTCTGTCTTTTACACAAAAGATTATTGATTCTCCAATACGACAATGATAAATTAATAATATTTAATAAATTTTTAATGATAATAAATTAATACATACTAGTGAAATTTCACTCAGAAAGGATCAAGAGGAAAATTTAGGGGGCGACAGATCCACTCTTATCTAAAGTGCTACTCGTTGGTTTTACGTTTAAATTCTCATTTCTACTCTTTCTAAAAATTTATTTTTAAACATTGAAACGCGTATTTATTGGTGACTAATGGTAACCAAATATCTATTTATTGGTGACCTATATATTTATTATTAATGTTTAATAGTCTATATATTTAATATATTTTATATTTTAATGTTTAATAATTTTATATTTTATATTTTTATATTATATTTTATATTATATTTTATTATATTTTATATTTTATATGTTTAATGTTTTAATAATATATTTTAATGTTTAATAGCCTATATATTTAATAGTCTATCTATTTATTATTAATGGTAACCAAATATCTATTTATTGGTGACTAATGGTAACCGTGTTTCCTAATATGGCAGATCGTTGGTCATTGGCTTAAATAAATAAATAAAACAAGTTTTTTTTTCAAATGAAAGTAAGGAGCAACATTAAAACTTAAAAATCACAGAATTTTTTACGCATATGAAGGGGACTGTCCCCTCTTCAGCACCTAATTATTTGCGCTAATGTCTTTTAGTACTTCTAAAAAGCTTCTTTTGTTCTAATTAAACGACCCTTGTGTTTCAGGAATCATTCTTAGAGAATTGGGACAAAATTCAAACTTTAGCGTAAAGAGCGAGGTGTTGAGGAGCGGGGCAATCCCCTTCATATAATACGCAATATTTTTTTTTTCGTTCTAAGTTTTAATGTTTGCTCTTTACTTTCACTTGAAAAAAAACTTGTTTTATTTCTATTTAATTTCTGGTCGTTCTTTTAAATAACGCCAGGAAATCTGGCCCCACCTCCTCTGTGAGAACCGCCCCTTGCGAAAATATCCTCTAGACAGCTCAATAAAACGGTGAAAATTTTACCCCGAACGATTACCCTTAACAACTCCTCGTGTAAAATTTAGACGGAAAAGAGAAAACAAGACACATAAAAAGAATGTTTCGTAGGAAATCTGACAAATTCCCCCAGTGTATAATTTCCCCTGACAAGTTCACCCCCAGAAAATTTCCCTTCCTATGGAAAAAAAAAACCGGCATAAAATTCGTCCCCCCCCACTCACTCGAAAATGTATACATACTTCCCAAAAACAAATACTATGCGTAAACAATAGACAAATTTTATAACTTAAGGACCTTTCCCCTGGGTTTAAGGGGGAAGGGTCATTTTATATGCAAAGGCATAGTTATTGGGTCTTCAAACTATGATGAACAAAATGGCTATCTCAAAATTTTCATCGGACGATTTTGAGAAAAAAAGGGTGGGGAGGGGCCTTGTTGCCCTCCAATATATTTTGTCACTTAAAAAGGGCACTAGAACTTTTAATTTCCATTTGAATGAGCCTTCTCATAATGCTCTAAGACCACTGGGTCGATACGATCACCCCTAGGAAAAAAGCAACAAATAAACACGCATCCGTGATCTTTCTTCTGGTAAAAATTCAAAATTCCAAATTTTTGGCATATAGGAGCTTGAAACTTCTACAGTATGGTTTCTGATACACTGAATCTGATGGTGTGATTGTCATTAAGATTCTATTACTTTTAGCAGGGGGACAATCTCCTTTTTTTTCCTCTTTTTTTTGAAAATCAGGCAAATTTTCTAAGGCTCGTAGCCTTTAATAGGTAATTAATTAAAACAACTTTTTCCACCAAATAAGTTTTTCAAAGAAAAGTAAAGAACACCATTAAACAAAAAAGGAGCAAAATAAAATCAAATAATCTACCGAGCGTGAAACTACCACAAATCAGCATCGATAAATAAATGCAACCCAAAACGAACAGAAATTACAATAAATAACCGAGTCAACCTTAAAACGAACAGAAATTAACATAATTTGGGCTCAAAATCCCTATGCCTGTTTGCACTTTACTGAAAAAATATAAATGTTTTTTACTTTTATAACTTTAATAAATCAAATAATATTAACATTTTTGATTACTAAATATCAGTAAATGTATATTAAACTGACAATACACATTCATAACTTACAACCTCCAGGGCATAACTTACAACCCTTGCCTGAGGGCTGAGGGGGAGTGTCCTCCTCAGAAACATAATTTCTATGTGGAAATCCACAACACTGAACAAAACGGCTATCTAAAAATTTTGATTGGATATGTTTGGGGAAAAGGTGGGCGAGAGAGGGCGGCTAGTTGCCCTCCAAATCACTTTCGACTATTAAAAAGGGCACTAGACCTTTGAATTTCCAATCGAATGAGCCCTTTTTTCAAGTTTCTACGACAAAGATTTCAATAAAAAACTTATATCTCCCCAGGGCATAACTTATAACCCCTGCCCTGAAGGCTGTAGGGGGAGTGTCCTGCTCAAAGGTATAATTTCCAGAACTTAAACTGCGTGGAAAAAAATGGCTATCTCAAAATATTGATTGGATGTGTTTGGGGAAATGGTGGGCGTGGAAGGGGTGTTAGTTGCCTTCCAATTACTTTCGACTATTAAAAAGAGAACTAGCCATTTCAATTTTAATCGAATGAGCCCTTTTTGAAGTTTCTGCGACAAGACGTTCTATAAAAACTTTATATGCCCCCAGGGCATAACTTACAACCCTTTCCCTGAGGGCTGTGAGGGGTTGTCATCCTCAAAGACCTACTTTACAGAACTTGAAATTACGTTGAATAAAATGGCTATCTCAAAATTTTGATTGGATGTGTTTGGAGAAAAGGTGGGCGTGAGGGAAGGTTAGTTGCCCTCTAATCACTTTCGACTATTAAAAAGGGCACTAGCCCTTTGAATTTCCAATCGAATGAGCCTTTTTTGAAGTTTCTACGACAATGCCTTCTATAAAAAAAACCTTATATGCCCCAAGGGCATAACTTACAACCCTTGCCCTGAAGGCTGTGGGGGAGTGTCCTCCTCAAAAACATAATTTCTATCTGGAAATCAACTACGCTGAACAAAATAGTTATCTCAAATTTTGATTCGATGTGTTTCGGGAAATGGTGGGCGTGGAAGGGGTGTTTAGTTGCCTTCCAATCACTTTCGACTATTAAAAAGGGCACAAGCCACTCCAATTTCCAATTGAATGAGCCCTTTTCGAAGTTTCTACGACAACTTCTTTGATACGAAGTGGCCTGCTCTAAAGGGAAAAAATAATAAATGATACATTGTGCCAACATCGTTTTTATATGCCCTCAGGGCATAACTTAAAAGCCTTGCCCCGAGGGTTTTGGGGGAGTTTCCTCCTCAAAAACATATTTTCTATCTGAAAATCAACTACGCTGAACAAAAGTGGCTATCGCAAAATTTTGATTGGATGTGTTAGTAGAACCCTATCATGAGCTCGTGTCAGGGCTCCTTATATGGGCATAGAATACTGACAGGGCACAAATATGGGCATAGAGTCATTAGGGAGAATGATTACGTAATGGGGTCAATGACCTCTTTTTCCAAGGTCGATTTATTTGATGTTTCTATGTGTAATAACTCGGGACGAAGGCTGCACATGCGCATTGAATTCTAACGGGAACAATGTTATTGATCTAGGACTCGAGGGGGAAGTGAATTTCCGAGAACTTGATTGCGTAATCAAAGTGTGTCAACAACAACAACAACATCGACCTTGACATTCGCTGAGAGCGTGCACTTACAACAACAACAACAACATCTACCTTGGAACACCTGTGCTGTCGACCTCAATTCACCTATCGTGAATCAATAATTCCCCTTAGAAACAACAAATTAATTTCCTCTTTCATGACAGATCAATCAATCAATGACATCATCTGTCAGACTTTAAAAATTTTCCGCCTAGAAACGATTCTCCAGGAATGGATCCAAGTCATTAATGTCTTTGACTCGGAAACAACTCTTTGGAGTTCGACCAAAAGGATATTAATAGCCAAAGGCCATGGAAACAATTCTCCAAGAAACATCTTAGCGATGAATTGTTTTAGCGCGCGAAAGGGTTTCTTTTGTAATTTCAAATGTGAAAGCACAGGGATGCCAAACAAAAGGAACACGCTGAAATTACGTTTAGGGATTATTTGGGCGAAAGTGTTTTAGGCAGGTTATGGAACTATTTCGGCGAAACAGTTAGAGACATTTTAAAAGATGATTTTTGAAGAGATTTTAGAAGAGAATTTAATGGTGAAACTCTGTGGTCGTTATAATACACAAGTTTCATTTGAACAGTGTTGTGAGGTCCTCTAACCCAACCCCAAAGGGTTCCAATCCTCCTACCCCAACCCCGATGGAAGCCACGGTCCTCAAAGGTCCCCCCAAGCTCCCAAAGGGCCACCGGCGCCCCCAAAGGCCCACCCAGACCTCCAAAGGCCATCCCAGGGCCCCCCCAAAGGCCCATCGAGTTCCCAAAGGACCAACGGGGTCCCACAGGCCCTCCACCGGTCCCCAACTGCCCCCACCGGACCCCCAAAGGCCCTCCCTGTGCCCCAAAGGCCCTCCATGTGTCCCAAAGGCCCTCCCCCGGCCCCCAAAGGTCCCCCGGACCAGAGAAGCGCAGCCGGGATGCGCCGTGGGCCAGGAAAGCGCCGCAGGATGTGCCGCAGGGATGCGCCGCGGGTCAGGAAAAGCGCCACAGGGATGCGCCGCAGGGAGGCACCGCAGGAAAGCGCCGCAGGAATGCGCTGCAGGAATGCGCCGCAAAAAGTAAACTAAAAAGTAAAAAATTTCGAAATGTTATCCACCAAACGCCCTCCTCAGACCCCCAAAGGCCCTCCTCTGGTCCTCAAAGGTCCCCCGGGCTCCCAAAGGGCCAACCGGCCTCCAAGGGTCCCCCAGGCCCCAAAGGTTCTCCCCCGGTCCCCAAAGGTCCACTGGGCTCCCAAAGGCCCTCCCCGGTCCCCAAAGGTCCCCCGGGCTCTCAAAAGACCACTCAATCCTCAAGGGCCCCCGGATCCCCAAACGTCCTCCCTGGGTCCCAAAGGTCTTCCCCCGGTCCCCCGTCGTTCGTTGATGTGTGTTGTCTGAAACCTATGATTTGGGATGTGTAGTTTGCTACTTCAGGCTTTTCTGAGCTAAGGTTTCCTAGTATTTCCTAGGTGAATGTTGTCTGAAACCAATAGTTTGGGATGAGTAGTTTGCTTTTTCAGGCTTTTATGAGCTAGGTTTCTTAGCCTTTCGTTGGTGTGTGTTGACTGAAACTTATGATTTGGGATATGTAGTTTGCTATTTTTGACTTTTCTGAGTTGGATTTCTTTGTCTTTCATAGATGTGTGGTGTCTGAAACCTATGATTTGGGATGTGTAGTTTGCTATTTTTCGACTTTTCTGAGCTAGGTTTCTTAGCCTTTCATGGATATGTGTTGATAGAAAATTATGATTTGGGATGTTTAGTTTGCTATTTCAGGCTTTTCTGAGCTAAAGTTTTCTAGTATTTCGTAGGTGAATATTGTCTGAAACCAATAGTTTGGGATGAGTAGTTTGCTATTTTTGACTTTTCTGAGCTAGGTTTCTTAGTCTTTCGTTGGTGTGTGTTGACTGAAACCTATGATTTGGGATGGTTAATTTGCTATTTTTGACTTTTCTGAGCTAGATTTCTTAGCCTTTCATAGGTGTGTCCTTTCTGAAAATTATGATTTGGGAGGTGTAGTTTGCTTTTTGGACTTTTCAGAGCTAGGATTCTTAGTCACTCATAGGTGTGTTCGTTGTCTGAAACTTCGAGTTTGGGATGAGTATTTGGCTATTTCAGACTTTTCTGAGCTAAGGTTTCTTAGTATTTCATAGGTGAATGCTGTCTGAAACTTATGATTTGGGATATGTAAATTACTATTTCGGGCTTTTTTGAGTTGGATTTCTTAGTCTTTCATAGGTGTGTGGTGACTGAAACTTATGATATGGGATATGTAGTTTGCTATTTTTGACTTTTCTGAGTTGGATTTCTTAGTCTTTCATAGGTGTGTGGTGTCTGAAACCTATGATTTGGGATGTGTAGTTTGCTATTTTCGACTTTTTCTGAGCTAGGTTTCTTAGCCTTTCATAGATATGTGTTGTTAGAAAATTATGATTTGGGATGTTTAGTTTGCTATTTCAGGCTTTTCTGAGCTAAAGTTTTCTAGTATTTCGTAGGTGAATGTTGTCTGAAACCAATAGTTTGGGATGAGTAGTTTGCTATTTTTGACTTTTCTGAGCTAGGTTTCTTAGTCTTTCGTTGGTGTGTGTTGACTGAAACCTATGATTTGGGATGGTTAATTTGCCATTTTTGACTTTTCTGAGCTAGATTTCTTAGCCTTTCATAGGTGTCTCCTTTCTGAAAATTATGATTTGGGAGGTGTAGTTTGCTTTTTAGACTTTTCAGAGCTAGGATTCTTAGTCACTCATAGGTGTTTGTTGTCTGAAACTTCGAGTTTGGGATGAGTAGTTGGTTATTTCAGACTTTTCTGAGCTAAGGTTCTTAGTATTTCGTAGGTGAATGCTGTCTGAAACTTATGATTTGGGATATGTAAATTACTATTTCGGGCTTTTTTGAGTTGGATTTTCTTAGTCTTTCATAGGTGTGTGGTGTCTGAAACCTATGATTTGGGATGTGTAGTTTGCTATTTTCGACTTTTCTGAGCTAGGTTTCTTAGCCTTTCATAGGTATGTGTTGTTAGAACATTATGATTTGGGATGTGTAGTTTGCTATTTCAGGCTTTTCTGAGCTAAGGTTTTCTAGTATTTCGTAGGTGAATGTTGTCTGAAACCAATAGTTTGGGATGAGTAGTTTGCTATTTTTGACTTTTCTGAGCTAGGTTTCTTAGTCTTTCGTTGGTGTGTGTTGACTGAAACCTATGATTTGGGATATGTAGTTTGCTATTTTTGACTTTTCTGAGCTGGATTTCTTAGTCTTTCATAGGTGTGTGTTGTCTGAAACCTATGATTTGGGATGGGTGGATTGCTACTTTTGACTTTTCTGACCTGGATTTCTTAGTCACTCATAGGTGTTTGTTGTCTGAAACCTATAGTTTGGGATGACTAGTTTGCTATTTTTGACTTTTCTGAGCTAGGGTTTCTTAGCCGTTCATAGGTGAGTGTTGTCTGAAACTTATGATTTGGGATATGTAAATTACTATTTCTGACTTTTCATAACCAGATTTCTTAGTCTTTCATAGGTGTGTGGTGTCTGAAACCTATGATTTGGGATGTGTGGGTTGCTATTTTTTTGACTTTTCTGAGCTAGGTTTCTTAGCCATTCGTAGGTGTGTGTTGACTGAAACCTATGATTTGGGATGGTTAATTTGCTATTTTTGACTTTTCTGAGCTAGATTTCTTAGCATTTCATAGGTGTGTGTTGTCAGAAAATCATGATTTGGGAGGTGTAGTTTGCTTTTTGGACTTTTCAGAGTTATGATTCTTAATCTCTCATAGGTGTTTGTTGACTGAAACTTCTAGTTTGGGATGAATAGTTTGCTATTTCAGGCTTTTCTGAGATAAGGTTTCCTAGTATTTCGTTGGTGAATGCTGTCTGAAACCTGTGATTTGGGATTACACATGCACACGAAAACTTACATGCACACAAAACTTACATGCACACAAAAACTTACATGCACACAAAAACTTACACACACACACACACACGAAAACTCACACACACACGCCAAAACTTACACACACACACAAAAACTTACACACACACACACACACACACACACACACAAAAACTTACACATGAACACAAAAAAACTCACACACACACGCACAAAAACTTACACACACACACACTCACAAAACTTACACACACACACACGAAAACTTACACACACACACGCCAAAACTTACACACACAAAAACTTACACATGCACACGAAAACTTACACACACACACACGAAAACTTACACACACACACACACACACCACACACACACACGCCAAAACTTACACACACACGCCAAAACTTACACACACACACACACACACACACACACACACACACACACACACACAACACACACACACACACACACACACACACACACAAAACTTACACACACACACACACGAAAACTCACACACACACACACCAAAACTTACAGACACACAAAAAATTACACACACACACACACACACACACACACAAAAACTTACACATGAACACAAAAAAAAACTCACACACTCACACACAAAAACTTACACACACACACACACACCACACACACAAAACTTACACACACACACACACGAAAACTTACACACACACGCCAAAACTTACACACACAAAAACTTACACACACACAACACACGTACACACACACACACACACAAACTTATACACACACACACACAAAAAAAACTTACACACACGAAAACTCATACACACGCCAAAACTTACACACACACACACAAAAAAACTTACATCCACACACAAAACTTACACATGAACACAAAAAAGCTCACACACACACGCACAAAAACTTAGACCCACACGCAAAAACTTACACACACACGCCAAAACTTACATGCACACGAAAACTTACACACACACACACATGAAAACTTGCACACACACGCCAAAACTTACTCACACACACGAAAACTTACACACTCACACACGTCAAACTTACACACAAACACACGAAAACTCACACACACACGCACACACAAAAACTTACACATGCACACGAAAACTTACATGCAGACATAAAACTTACATGCACACAAAAACTTACACACACACACACACACACAAAACTTACACACACACACACACACACGAAAACTCACACCCTCACACACAAATGCCAAAAACTTACACACACACAAAAACTTACACACACACACCCACACACACACACACACACACAAAAACTTACACATGAACACACAAAAAAAACTCACACACACACGCACAAAAACTTGTGCACACACACACACACACACAAAACTTACACACACACACACACGAAAACTTACAGACACACGCCAAAACTTACACACACAAAAACTTACACACACACTCACACACACAAAAACTTACACATGCACACGAAAACTTACATGCACACAAAAACTTACATGCACACAAAAACTTACACACACACACACACACACACACAAAACTTACACACACAAACACACACGAAAACTCACACACACACACGCCAAAACTTACACACACACAAAAACTTACCCACACACACACACACACACACAAAAACTTACACATGAACACAAAAAAAAACTCGCACACACACGCACAAAAAACTTACACACCACACAAACAAAACTTACACACACACACACGAAAACTTACACACCACACGCCAAAACTTACACACACAAAAACTTACACATGCGCATGAAAACTTACACACACACATACACGAAAACTTACACACACACGTCAAAACTTACACACACACACACACACACAAACTTACACACACACACACACACACACACACAAAACATACACATGCAGACGAAAACTTACATGCACACAAAAACTTACACGCACACAAAAACTTACACACACACACACACACACACACACACACACACACTCAACACACACACACACACACACACACACGAAAACTTACACACACACACACCAAAACTTACACACACACAAAAACTTACACACACACACACACACAAAAAAAAAACTTTACACACAACCAAAAACTCACACACACATGCACAAAAACTTACGCACACACACACACACACACAAAACTTACACACACACACACGAAAACTTACACACACACGCCAAAACTTACACACACAAAAAACTTACATACACACACACACACACACACACACACACACACAAACATACACACACACACACATACACAAAAAACTTACACACACACACAAACACACACAAACTTACAACACACAAAAAACTTACACCCACACACAAAAGCTTAGACACACAAAAACTTACACACACACACAAAAACTTACACCCACATGCAAAAACTTACATGCACACAAAAACTTACATGCACACAAAAACCTACAAACACACACAAAAACTTACACACACGCACAAAAACTTACACACACACACAAAAACTTACACACACACAAAAACTTACACACACACACACACACACACACACACACACACACACACACACTTACACATGCACATGAAAACTTACATGCACACAAAAACTTACACACACACACACACACACGAAAACTTACACACACACACGTCAAAACTTACACACACAAAAGCTTAGACACACAAAAACTTACACACACACACACACACACACACAAAAACTTACACCCACACGCAAAAAACTTACATGCACACAAAAACTTACATGCACACAAAAACTTACACCCACAAAAACTTACACACACACGCACAAAAAACTTACACACACACACAAAAACTTACACACACACACACGAAAACTTACGCACACACACACGAAAACTTACACACACACACACACACACCAAAACTTACACACACACAAAAACTTACACACTTACCATATCACAGTTACATTGTCTTAATTTTTCAAATTTCATTTTGAATTTCTGTCGTGAAATGCAAGAATTGGAATATTTCAGTAGTGACTTGTTGTGCTTTACCTTCTCACAGTTACATTCTCTTGATTTTTCGAAGTTCATTTGAATTTCTGTCATGAAATGCAAGAGTTGGAAAATTGGGGTCATAGTCCACCAGATCGAATGGTGGAAATCCACTAGCTCAGTATGGGGTCCCAGTCCACCAGCCTGAACGGTGAAAATTCACTAGCTCAGAATTGGGGTCTTAGTCCACCAGCCTGAATGGTGGAAATCCACTAGCTCAATATTGGGGGTCTCAGTCCACCAGGCTGAATGGTGGAAATTCACTGTTTTAAGTTAGATTAGGTCAACTTATCATGAGCGCTCATGATAAGTTAACCTAACCTTTTCTGGTGAGTATGGTTAGGTTAGGCTAGATTAAGTTAGGTTAGGTTAAGTTAGGTTAGCCCATGTACGCTTCACTTAGGTTAGCATAGGTTAGGTGAGAGACAGGCAAAAAGTTAGGTGTATGATTAGGTTAGGTTAGGATAGATTAAATTAGGTTAGGTTAAGTTAGGTTAGACTAGGTTAGCCTACGTACACGCGTGAATTTCTGTCTTGAAATGCAAGAGTTGGAAAATTGGGGTCTTAGTCCACCAGCCTGAATGGTGGAAATCCACTAGCTCAATATTGGGGTCTCAGTCCACCAGTCTGAATGGTGGAAATTCACTGTTTAAGTTAGGTTAGGTTAACTTATCATGAGCGCTCATGATAAGTTAACCTAACCTTTTCCGGCGAGTATGGTTAGGTTAGGCTAGATTAAGTTAGGTTAGGTTAAGTTAGGTTAGGTTTAGCCCATGTATGCTTCACTTAGGTTAGCTTAGGTTAGGTGAGAGACAGGCAAAAAAGTTAGGTGTATGATTAGGTTAGGTTAGGTTAGATTAAGTTAGGTTAAGTTAGGTTAGGCTAGGTTAGCCTACGTACGCGCACGTACGTAGGCTAACCTTCGCCCAAATAATCCCTAAAACGTAATTTCAGCGTGTTCCTTTTGTTTGGCATCCCTGTGCTTTCACATTTGAAATTACAAAAGAAACCCTTTCGCGCGCTAAAACAATTCATCGCTAAGATGTTTCTTGGAGAATTGTTTCCATGGCCTTTGGCTATTAATATCCTTTTGGTCGAACTCCAAAGAGTTGTTTCCGAGTCAAAGACATTAATGACTTGGATCTATTCCTGGAGATCGTTTCTAGGCGGAAATTTTTAAAGTCTGACAGATGATGTCATTGATTGATTGATCTGTCATGAAAGGGGAAATTAATTTGTTGTTTCTAAGGGGAATTATTGATTCACGATAGGTGAATTGAGGTCGACAGCACAGGTGTTCCAAGGTCGATGTTGTTGTTGTTGTTGTAAGTGCACGCTCTCAGCGAATGTCAAGGTCGATGTTGTTGTTGTTGTTGACACACTTTGATTACGCAATCAAGTTCTCGGAAATTCACTTCCCCCTCGAGTCCTAGATCAATAACATTGTTTCCCGTTAGAATTCAATGCGCATGTGCAGCCTTCGTCCCGGAGTTATTACACATAGAAACATCAAATAAATCGACCTTGGAAAAAGAGGTCATTGACCCCATTACGTAATCATTCTCCCTAATGACTCTATGCCCATATTTGGTGCCCTGTCAGTATTCTATGCCCATATAAGGAGCCCTGACACGAGCTCATGATAGGGTTCTACTTGTGTTTGGGGGAATTATGGGTGTGGGGGGCTAGTTGCCCTCCAATCACTTTTGACTATTAAAAATGCCACTAGCCCTTTGAATTTTTCAATTGAATGAGCCTTTTTTGAATTTTTGCGACAACACCTTCCATAAAAACCTTATATGCCCCAAGGACATAACTTACAACTCTTGCCCTGAAGGCTGTAGGGGAGTATCCTCCTCAAAAATGTATTTTTCTATCTGGAAATCAACTACGCTGAACAAAATGGCTATCTCTTGGCTATCAAAATGGCTAAAAGGGCACAAGC